>CAUYON010001089.1:0-11219 GCA_963573935.1 Arctocebus calabarensis
ATGATGTGCCTGGGGGATGTCTTATTCAGGTTGAGTCATGCTGGGGTTCTGAAACTGTCTGCTATCTGAATTTCAGAATCTCTTGGCATGTCTGGAAAGTTCTCTTTCATAATCTCATAAAGAAGAGACTCTGTGCCTTGTGATGCCAATTCATTGTTTTCAGGTATCCCTATAAGGCAAATATTGGTTTTCTTCGAGTTATCCCAGAGCTGTCTGAGAGAATGATCCGTTTTTGCCTTCCATTTTTCTTCCTCTTTGTAGGTTTGGGAGTGTTTGAAAGCTTTGTCTTCAATGCGAGAAATCCTTTCTTCTGCTTGCTCCATTCTGTTGCTGAGGGATTTTATTGAGTTTCTCGGATCTTTGAGGGCTGCAAATTCTTGTCTCAATGTGTCAAGATCTTTGGTCATTTGGTCTTTGAATTCTTTGACTTCTTGAGACACTTTTTGAAATGCTCCCTGAATTTCTAATTCCGACTTTTCCTCCATTTATTGATCTTGTTTGCGATCCAAATTCTGAATTCGATTTCTGACATCTCAGTCATCAGACGATGTATAGGACCGTCATTTGTGTCCACCAAATTGTTCCTTGGGGGGGTTGATCTACTCTGGTTGTTCATGTTATCAGAGCTTTTCCGCTGATTCTGCCCCATGATTATTTTGTACCATTTGGCTGGATGAGTAGATAAGGATAAGTTGGGTTGGGGGTTCTAGGAATAGTGATTGACCAGTCCTTTGCCTGATAGCTGGGACTGACGTCTGTACCTTTTCCCCTAGAGTTTTTCCAAGGACCTGTACAGTGCTACTGCCTGAGAAACTGAGGACCTTCTTGGTGTGGTGGAGTTAAGTGGCTCTGCCTTATTTCCAGCTGGTCTCTGTCTTACCCTAGAGAATCATTTACTCTGGGTTGAAGTCTTAGCTTTTGTGTCCTTGGAGTCACAGGTCGCCCCAGCAGGGTTGATGTGCGTTCTTTGATCTTCTCTTTTGGCTCAGATCCAAACCATCAGTTTTCTTGCTAAATTTCTGTCCTTTCACTTTCCTTCTGGATGGGAGCCACTGCATAAAGCTGGTTACAGACCACCATCTTGGCTCCTCCCCCAAGGAAGAATACTTTTAAAATTCTATTTGCTACTTTGCTAATTCTAAGAACTCTCCTGGGATCCTCATTTTGGACCAATCAGCACAGAGGAGGTGAGGTGTTATTTTTATATAAATGGATTATTTTAATTGTCATTTAGAAGTGGCTGCCTATCATAACAAGCTAGAGTATGTGGGGGTGTACATTGCATGAAAACTAATGTTTTTAAATATTATTAAGACAGAGCCTTATTTTTCTTTTAGAATTGAATCCCTCAACATTTTCTGACACAAATATCCATGGTATTCATTTTAAAACAAAAGAACTACCTTTCCACTCTTCAAGCTGCAACTTTGGGAACAACACAACTATGACTTTGTCCTATAATACATGTGCTCTAGCAACAAAGTCTTTTACTATGAAATTGACCCAAATATGATATAGTATCACTTGGAATTGTTCAGATGACATTTTTCTCTTGCAATTAAAAACATTTTGCTTATCACAAATTAATTAAAGCAAGGAAATTAAAGATGAAAAGTTCAGATACAAAATTTGTGTGAGAAGTGAAGAAGAACTTGTCCATCACAGGGAATAAAGGTTCCCATCAAAGCCTTCTGATGCCTTTGCAAATCTTTCTAAAGTATTGTCACCAAACTTTGTTTTCTTGTGTTTGTTTCTTTATGAATAATGTGCTTGTTTTGTAAGCTTTCTAATTTGTTTTGACCCTAAGGAAATACTTTATATTGGGCATTCCATAAAGTTTATCTAACTGAAAATAAGTGCATCAAGTCTAAAAAAAAAAAAAAAAAGTCATGAATTTAACATGGACTACAACTTTTAAAAACTAAATAACAAAGTTTACAGGTTCAGAAACATTTTCTTCTTATAAGACTTGGTGCTGTAGTCATCCTTGCTTTGTCACTGATCATCTTTGTACCCAAATGGCTGTTTCAGCTCATTCTCTTAGTTTCCTCCTCTGTAATACAAAGGATTAGGACTAAATTCCTTGTATGGCTCTTTGTCTCTAAAATTCTATCCTAAAATGGATGATGGAATCTATACACTCTGCTGCCTGGTATAATACCTGTGCAATATACCTGCCTTATTTGAGTGTGAGCACTAGTGTGACTTGCTTCTAAGCAGTGGAAGACATCATTCACTCAATTAGATTAGGTTAGATTGTAAAGTTGATAGGCTGTCATTCCCATAATCACGTCACACTCTGTAAGACTCCATCTTAGCAGACTGGAGGGAGAGTCTCACTGGCCCTGAATAAGCAGGCAGGCACTTTACGAGAGGGATTAGGAGGACTTCCATCTGGCCAGGAGCCCTGGTGGCCTCTAGTTGCAAAGAGCTGCCTCTTCCAATAACTAGCAGAAAGCCTGGATTCCAATTCCTGCCATCATAAGGAACTGAATTATTCAACATTCAGGAGAACTTGGAAGGAGATTCCATGCTCTAGGAAGGAAGGCAGCCCAGCTGACACCTTTACAACAGCTCGTGAGACCCTGAGTTGGGAATCCAGCTAAACCATGCCAGGACCCCCTGATCTGGAGAAACTGCAGGAAAGAAAATGCCACAGAGAGTTCCTCTACACTGTCCATGCAGTTTTATTTCCCCCATATGCTACTATCTCATGTTACTGAGGTACATTTATCAAAACCGAGGAGCAACCTCAGCACACTGATATTAACTAACCTCCAGCCTTTATTCTGCTGTCACCAGTTTTTCCATCAATTCCGCTGTAGTGCTTCAGGGTCCCACATATAGTAACGATAGTCCTGTTGTCTCTTGTGGTTGGGGACAGTTTCTCACTCTTTCCTTGCCTTTCATGACTTGACAGTTTTGAGGAACACTGGTCAGGTATTTTGTGCAATGTTGCTCAATTTGGGATGGTGTGATGTTTTTCTCATCATTAGACTCCCCAGGAGTGAATATTGAGAAAATTGTTGGGGTGAAGGCAGCGTTCCATATTTTTTAATGTGGTGGTGATTATTTGGGTGTATACAATTGCTGAAATTAACTATAGCATAAAAATCAGTATATTTTATTGTATATGTTATATCTCAGTAAGTTTTTAGAAATAAATATTTCATATTCACATACATAGTTATGTATGTAAACATATCAATCGGGGTTAAATAATATTCAGCTGATTCTGTACCATAGCACTGCCCAGAATCTTGAGAAAATATTCTGGATGTGCTAATGTTTCCTGTCAGTCTTCATGCATTAGATAGTGTATGCATGATTCCCAAACTTTTTAGAATATGAGATTCTTTTTCCAACACCTCATAGAAACTGAAACACAGATTGGGAAATTGTGCTTTATTTATAGCATATTTGACTGTGTAGGAAAGATAGCAAAAGCATTGAGATTTGTTCGATTTTTCTAGTATGCTTGGCTAAAGATTGGCAAAATGTTTTTGTCCATTGAAATGGAAATATTTTTCAGGTTTAGTATGTTATTGTCTGTGAATGTGAAAAAGCAAAAATATTTCAGAGGTAGAACATAGTTTTCATTTAATCTTTAATCTTAGAACCTATTTGGAAACCTGCAGGGTGGAGGACTTCAGTGGATGGAGGGATGGATCCAGTTCCACTTTCAGCGTGGCCTTGAGTGGAGAAAGCTGCTTGAGGTGTCCAGGCTCTTTTTCAGCCTTCACCTTTGCTAAGTGCTCCAGCTCTGGATCTGGATGGGATTTGTAGAGGTGTGAAGTGCTAGAGTCAGCTGCTGAGGACTCATGGGTATGGCTTTTACCTTATAAGTGGGAGGAAGAAAGTAGGGTAATGGTCTCTAGAGATGGTAATGGGAACCCCTGGGAACTCCCCTTGATCATACAGTTATTTGCTAATGTGGTTCAGTTGCTGACCACAGAAGATTTTCTGCTCACTAAACAAAGCTACCTGAGTCTCTGAGGGCTCAAACAGCTATCTGCTTAGAGGTTGCATTCGTGGTTAAAACAACATCAGCTGATTTTTTTCTTGAGTTGTGTTTTGATGCTTTGACAAGACTTACTGGAAGATTATAATTTATGACTTGTTTTACATGATTTATGGGTCATGTCTACAATTGTATTGATAACATAAACATTCCTTACATATGCAGCTCCACTATAATCTTAAATATTGAGACAGTATTGAATGCTTTCAATTTTTCTGAGTGGGCCTCAGACTCAAAGTCTGCAATAATAATGATTTGTAATGCTTGGAGAGGATGCAAATGCAGTTGAAAGTATTCAACATATTGTCACTGTGTTTGCTGCTTCTCGGCCAGTAGTGTGTCAGGAGACATGGCAATGTGTGGTCTAGGTGACTGTGATGTGTGCAGGCAGATGGTCAGGAAACAGTGCCTGGAAATGAAAGTGCTGACTTGAATGGGGCAGGTTTGGAATTCAGACCCAGCTACAGATGCTGGTCTGCAACAAAAGTCTAGTCTGGTTACCTATGTGTGGTACCTTGGCTAGATGGTGCATCAGGGTTGGGATAAAGACCCAGGGCTGGCTTGGAGAGAGGTGCAGTCTACCGGTCATGTTTGTGAGGGAATAAACAATAGACTAAGAGTTACCCCTGAGGAAGGTTGGCTGTCCTTGGGGCAGGTATTCCCAGGAGTGCAAAAGTCCTGGTAGCCTCATGCTGGTCTTTTGGTTTTATGGCTCAGAATGTGATTGTTAGTGTTCTCAGAGGTATTTGGGCTAAAACATTCAACAGGTAGTAATGATTAAAACCAAAATACTATTTTTTTACTTTATAATACAGTAAGAACTCAAAGCAGAATATATATATTATTTCCACTGTTCATTTTGCTTTCTCTTTATAGACAGATCTACACAGGAGCCAAATTATAATCAGAAGCTGCTTGAGGAGCCTGGGTGCCCAGCAGGAGAGGTCTGATGTAGTAGTGCCCTACCAGCACCCCCTTAAAGGGTTATCCTGCCCCATGAACAGTTTCCTGCTGTCTAGGGACAAGGCATCATTTCCTGTGTACAGGACAGAAGACACAGTGTTATAATTTGCTCCTCACTTGCCTTTCTCTCTGTATTAGTAATCATTCTCCTTCTTGTCATAATATTTCTTGAACTGGGCTAAGTAAGATCTTTCTCATTTTGGTCAGGTATTACTGGCCTGAGAGCCATGATGCCTCTTGATGGTTCTGACCTATTGAGTGTTTGTTTTAGGATTTAGCTCTTATTGGAGTAGGTATAGCACCTCTTACTCATCAACTCCATCTTGATTTGCTCCTACGGAGGTATTTTTTTTTTGTCTGTGTTTACCTTCTTTTAGTCTCCTTCTCCTCCCAATGGGATGATGTTAGATGGATACTTCATTTTCTTTACTGATTGCCTCACTGCAACATTTGCTTCACTTAGAAGAATTGGCAAATTGAAAAGCTTCTTAAATATTTCAGAAAAATAAATGGCAGACAAATTTCCTGAATAGTTAATTATTGGAAGTTCTACTTCTGGGAAGATGGAATAGATGTACTTTTTCCTATGTCTCCCACCAAGTACTGCTAAACACACCCACACAGAAAAGTGGGGAAAAGAAAGCAGGCTGGCTAGAAATGTGGCAACCTACAAAACGTCATGGTGTTAGGTTCTCTGAATTTTCTTTTTGCCTCATATATTCTTGACTTGGAACTGAAGAAGTTAGCAACCTGGAAACACCAATGGGCACAGATTAAAAGAGCCCCAGCAAAAGCTTTCTCTCTCTAATTAAAGGCCTGGGAAAGAGGCAGCCATACAAAGCAGAAAAATTATGGATAGTAAATACTCTACTGCTTCCAAAGACCAAGATTAAAACTGTGGCCTAAATAGGCTGAATGGAGAGCCTTCCATTCTTGTCATGCTGCAGTGAGAAGCCCCACTACCTACAGTGGGGTGGTGTCAGAGGAGGCCTAATAGCGATTCAGGACTTTACCCACTGTCCTGAGGAGTAATGAGGCCCTATGGTGTCAGGGAGGTCATGTGAGAAGTGGAAATGAGGTCCTCTTCCTACTCCCAGACATGGTGGAATCAGCAGAACCCTAGCAAGAAGAAGCCACCCTCCTTCTTTGCAACAGTACTGAAGTTCCTCTGTTCTCCATGGGTTTCAACAGAGTCTGAGGGGAGAAATGACTTTACCCTCATCAGGTGGTAACGAGGCAGCACTCTCCATCTGCCACTGTTAGAGTGGTGTCAGAGTCTCATCACATACCATGCTAAATGCCCAGGTTTCAAAAAAAAATTACTTATCATACCAAGAATCAAGAAAATATAAACTTGAATGAAGAAAATCTAATTAATAGATGCTAACACTGAGATAAGAGAAGTGATAGAATTATCTAACTAAGATTTTAAAGGAGCTATTATAAAAATTTTTCAATAAGTAATTATAAACAAATGACTGAAACAAATAAAAAGTGGAAAATTTCAGCAAAGAAATAAATTGTGTAAAAAAAAGAACCATATAGAATTTTAGAACTGAAGAAGTAACCAAAATTTAAAAATTAAGTTGATGAATTCAATAACAGAATCAATATAATTGAGGAAAGAATCAGCAAATTCGAAGAAAGAGCAGTAGAAATTAACCCACCTGAACAAAGAGAAAATAGACTAGAGAAAAAGTCTTATGAAACTATAGGACTATAACAAAAAAAAAATCTAATATTTGTATCATTGCAGTCTTGGAAAAAGAGGAGAAAGAAAGTAGGGCTGAAAAAGCAAAGAAATAATGGCTGAAATCTCTCAAATTTGACTAAATACACAAACTTACAGATTCAACTAGGTTGGAGGCTCTGTCATAGGGTACACCCAAAGAAATCCATATCAATGTGCATCTTAGTTAAATACCTAAAACATAAAGACAAAACATTTTGAGATGTCATGAGAGAGAAGACATCTTACATAGGGGGGAAAACACTTCAAATGATAATGGAATTCTCATCAGAAACCACCATGAAGAACAGAGGATGGGGCATAATATTGTTCATGTCCTGAAAGAAAAGAACTGTCAACCTAGAATACTGTATCGATTGAAAATGTCCTTTAGGAATGAAGAGGAAATCAAGATGAAAAGTAAATTTTCAGATGAAGAAAAATTAAGAGAATTTATCACTAGCAGCTTTACTCTAAAAGAACAGAAAAGAAAGTTCCCTGAAGAGAAAGCAAAAGATAAGAGAAGGAAACTAAACATCAGGAAGGAAGAATAAAGCAAAGGGAAAAATGTGAGTAAATACTAGAGAGAGAGAGAGAGAAAGAGAGAGAGAGAAAGAAACACATCTTTTCCTCTTGCTAAATTATATTTTATTGTTAAAGCAAAAATATACTATCTGATTATGCCTAATTTTGCAAGACAATTATAAATGTGTGATGGTAAAGGGAGGTAAGTTTTCCATACTTCACTTGAACTGGTAAAAGGTTGACCCCAGTAGACTGTGGGAAGTTTTATGTGTGTGTGTGTGTGTGTGTGTGTGTGTGTGTGTAATATCTAGAGTAACAACTAAGAAAACTACACAAAAAGATATAAAACAACCATTACATATAAATAAAAATAAAGTTCTAAGTAAATATTCAGTAACCAACAGGAAGGAAAAAAAAAAGAAAACAAAACTGAAAAACAAAAAAGGCAAATGGAAGACCAAAAGATACAGTGGAAGACTTAAGCCCTAACATGTCAATAATTACATTTGCCCTAACATGTCAATAATTACATTTATTATAAATGGTCTACATATTCCAAATAAAAAGCAGAAATTAAAGCAGAAAAGCAGAGTGGATTTTTAAGTGATCGACCACATACTATCTATAAAAAATTCATTTTAAATATAATAATATACATAGAGTGAAAGCAAAAGGATGGAAAAATTTGTATACCATGCAAATATTGTTCAGAAGAAAACAGAAATGGCTATTTCATAAAGCAGAGTTTAGAGCAAAGAAAATTACCAGAGGCTGAGAAGGATGTTATGTAATCATAAAAGAATCAACCCACCAAAAAGGTATAGCAATGTATATGCACAAAATATAGAGTTGCAAAATGTGTGAAGAAAAACCTGGCTAAAAGAGAAATAGGCAAATTCATACTTAACAGCTGGAGACTTCAGCAATCCTCTCTCAACAACTGATAGAACAAGTAGAAAACCAGCTAGTAGGTAGAATTCAAAAGCTCCATCAGCCAACAGGATATGATTAATATTTACAGAACATTGCACTCCAAAACAGCAGAATATACATTAAAAAAAATCCATGGAACATATGCAAATGCACCAAATTTAAAAGAATTTAAATAACACAAACTGCATTTTCTGACTATAATGGAATCAAATGAGCAATCAATAAAAGAAAAAGGGTAGAAAAATCTCTGAACACTTACACCTAACAAACACAATTCTAAATACTCCATACCTCACACTTAAAAATATATTGATTGCATGAAAATGAAAATATATCCTATCAAAATTGTGGGGCACAGCTAAAGCAGTTCTCAGAGGGAAATTTGTATCACCAAATGCTTACATTTGAAAAGAGTGAAAGTCCCAAATCAATTATCTAAGTTGTGATCTCAAGAACTTGAAAAGAAAAGAAGAAATCAACTCAAAGCCAGCAGAAAAAAGAAAATTGTAACGATCAGATCAGGTATCAATGAAATTGGGAACAAGAAAACAATAACTTTAAAAAAATCAATGAAACAAAGAGCTATTTATTTTAAAAGATCAATACAGTTGACAAACCTCTAACAAGACAGCCAAAGGAAAAGAGAGAGGACACAACTTGCCAATATCAGCAATGATAAAAGGACTATTATTGCAGACTCTGTAAACATCATAAACACACACACACACACACACACACACACACACACTTATTTGATTCCTTAAATGAACCAATGCCAAACTTTGACAACTCAACAATATGGAGATAATTTTTACAAATCTATAAATGTTAAGAAAATTATATTTGTACTAAAACTCTCAACAAAGCAATCTTTGGGTCCAGATGTTTTCACTGGATAATTCTACAAAATATTCACAGAGGAATCAGCAGTAGTTCTACAAATCTCTTCCAGAAAATAAGAGAGGAGTGGACTGCCCTATTCCTGTTGGAAAGCTAGTATTGCACTGATGAACTATTAGCAATAGAATTCATCATTATATGAAATCAATCATATGACATTTAATTTATTTCATATATTGGTATGAATATATGAGTGTGGTTTTTCTAGGGATGCATAACTGGCTCAAAATCAGAAAATCAGTCAATATAAAACATATTAACAAATTAAAGAAGAAAAATCACATGGTTATATCTATTGATGCATAAACTTTTGACAAAATTCAATACCTTTTCATGATTTTAAAAGCTTTTAGAAAAACAGAAAGATAGAAATTTCTTTAACTGTGGCGGTGCCTGTGGCTCATCCAGTAGGGCGCTGGCCCCATGTACTGAAGGTGGCAGATTCAAACCTGGCGGAGAACTGCAAAACAGAAAAATAGCCAGGCATTGTAGTGGGTGCCTGTAGTCCCAAGTACTCGGGAGGCTGAGGCAAGAGAATTGCCTAAGCCCAAGAGTTGGAGGTTGCTGTGAGCTGTGACACCACAGCACTCCACCAACGGTGATAAAGTGAGACTCTGTCTCTACAAAAAAAAAAAAAAAAGAAGAAGAAGAAGAAGAAAAAGAAATTTCTTTAACTGGATAGAAGTCATCAACAAAGCATTTACAGCTAACATTACACTTAATAGTGAAAGATTGAAAGCTTTCATCTAAGATCAGGAACAAGGCAAGAATGTCCATTCTCAACATTCTTATTCAATATAGTACTCTAAATTTTAGCCACTACAATAAAGCTAGAAAAGGAAACAAAAAGTATACAAATTGGAAGGAAGAAATAAAATTGTCTTTTTTCTGCATATGACATGATTGTTCATATAGAAAATCCCAACAAATCCCAAGAATAAGTGAGTTCAGCAAGGTTTTAGGATACAATGTAAACATAAAAAAGTCAGTTGAATTTCTAAATACTAGCAATGAACATGTGGAAACTGAAATTTAAAAATACTATTTTAAACTATTCAAAATATAGAAATATTTGTGTATGAATCGTATGAACAAGCACAGGAGTTGTGTTCTGAAAACTGTTAATCACTGATAAAAGAAATGTAAAAAATATATCAATAAATGGGGTCCGTACCATGTTCTTGGATTGACAGACTTGACATACTGAAAATGTCACTCTCTCCTCAAATTAAGGTTTAATAATACAGCCCTTATACAGGTTTAATGCAACTCCTGTTAAAATGACAGCAAGATTATTTATAAATATTGATGGTATTATCCTAAAGTATAAAGAAAATGCAAAGGAACTTTAACAACTAAAATAATTTTTAAAAACAGTAATGAAGTGGGAAGAGCCAGTCTCCCTGATTTCAAGACTAATCCTTCTTTTGTTGAGACTATGTAGTATTAGGAGAGGGATAATCATATACATAAAAGGAACAGAAGTGAGAACTGAGATAATAGGCCCAACTGAGTTTTGGCAAAGGTGCAAGAGCAATTCAGTGAAGAAAGGATAGCCTTTCCATTAACTGGTGCTCGAATATTTGGACATCCATAGACTAAGAAACGAACCTTGACCTAATCCTCACACTTTGAAAAAAAAAAAAATTGATCACAGACCTAAATGCAAACTTTACAGCTGTAAAATTTCTAGAAAAAATAGGAGCGTCTTTGGTGTATGTAAGGCTAGGCAAAAGTTCTTAGAGCTAACATTAAAAGCACACTACTTAAATGATAAAAGTGAGAAATTAAACAACTAAAACTCTTACTTTGCAAAATACCCTGTTAGGAAGAAAATACACGCTTTGGAAATATAGACTGTGAAAAAATACTTGAAAACTACATTTTAATCAATGTGTTAATATCTAGAATCCAAATAACATTTCAAATTTCAACCATAAAGAAAAAATTCAATTAGAAAATATGCAAAGACATGAATAAATTTTTTTTTTTTTGAGACAGAGCCTCAAGCTGTCACCCTGGATAGAGTGCTGTGGCATCACAGCTCACAGCAACCTCCAATTCCTGGGCTCAAGCGAGTCTCCTGCCTCTGCCTCCCAAATAGCTGGGACTACAGGTGCCCGCCACAATGTCCGGCCATTTTTGGAT
>CAUYON010001092.1:0-11548 GCA_963573935.1 Arctocebus calabarensis
GGAGGGTGGCCTGTCCCCAGAGGCGAAGGCCTCCTGGGACAGTGACCCCATCGGAGCCCAAACTGGACTGAGAGTGCCCAGGGCAAATTCTCATGGCTCCAGCTTGTGTCATCACCCCTCAAGAGCCCCAGGTTTGCCTTATAGTGGAGCGCCAGGAGATAAAATTTCTTTTGGACACCGGAGCAACCTTTTCTGTACTTCTCTCTAATCCTGGTCTTTTATCTCCTAAATCCATAACTATACAGTTGGTGTCTGGACAGCCAGTTACCAAATTTTTCTCCCAGCCTCTAAGCTGCAATTGGGATGACTTGCTGTTCTCTCATGCCTCCCTAATCGTCCCTGAAAGTCCTGCGCCCTGTTTGGGGAGGGACATACTAACTAAAATAGGAACTTTTCCCTCCTGGAGATCTAGTCATGGTCAAAACTCTTCCCTCTAATTCACCTTCCCTGACCCCAACTTGGGAAGTCCCCTTTCCTGTTATCTTGTCTTCTTCTACTGTTAAAGTTACAGGATTCGATTCCTGCATACATCATTCACGAGTAAAGTCCTGGAACCCTCCGTCTTCTATGGAATGAAGACAGCCAACCACAGACCACCTACACTTATGAGCCAAAAGAAAGTTTGAAGTTATTATTTAGGAAACAGCAAGAAAAATCCTAATATGGTTTCTTGTAGCATCACTGAATAAGTGCTTCTGACCTGACATTGTTCTACCTTTGCCTATTACTGATTACACTAATCAGATTTATGTTTTCTAGAAATGTCATCAAGCCACACGCAATAAAGATGGTTCCAGTCCATGAACCCCTATATCACTCTCCCTCCGGAGAAACCCTAACTGCTCCCTTCTATCATTGCCTGATTCAGCAGCAAGCAGTTAGATCGAGTCTTCGCCCTTTTCCCCTAACAGCAGTTAGAGTTTCTACTCGGAGAAGGAGAATTGATGCAGGACATTTGGCGCCCTAGCCAGCTCAGCGGAGCTGGCGGACCTGCCACCTCCTCCTTGGCGGTGTCGATGCTGCGGCAGCCAGCTGAAGAGCCAGCTGGCTGGATGACAAGCAAGGAGGGGGACCTCCAACCCCCACCAGAGGCTCCAATAGCCAAAAAGCCTGGACAACTGCTGAGGAGACACCTGTGCCTTGGTGTCTCCTTCACTTTACACTTAGGACTAAATGTGGAACCCCCTTTTCCTATGCCTAGGTCAATTTCTTGTGAATTTCCTAGGCCTCAATTCCATGAATGGACTGTATCCATTCATTGATACATTCATTCACCTTGCCCCCTGTGGAAGGGACTGTATTCATTCGTTTCCTGGCCAAGGAACCCATACACCTATATACACCCTGAAACTAAAGGCCTAAAGGAGAAGACAGGGAAAGACTGGGAGAGAAACGGAGAGAGCTTCTCTCTCCCCGCTTGAATTCTCTCCCTCTACCAGGAGCTTTAGTGTTTTCTGTATTCTTTTCGGTAAATAAATTCTGTCTTACCACTGGGGGGTTGGAGGGGAAATAAAGTAATAAAGAATAATAAAATACATGTATTAAAAAAAAAGAATCTCTTAACAGTGTCAACACCCAATTTTTTCTCTATTTGATTGCTTAATATTTAGAAAGTTCTAATTTAATCAAAGAAGTAGTTGCACATTTTAACAGTAAGATTTACAATTCCCTTCAATGTAAACTATAAATTTGAAAGCAGAGTAGTTGAAATTTTTGTTTCAGGGATATCTAACATATCCTCACATTTTATCACAAATAAAAGAATGTAAGAAGACCAATCCTTATAAGTGCTAAAATCTATGATGAGAATTATCATCAAGAGACATGCTGCATGTTCACTTGTCTTTACGAACAACAGGAGTACATAATCAAGCAGAGCAGTGGGCACCTTCCCTAGGATGCCACATGATGGACCCGTGGGACGCATGCTACAGTGATGTCCTATCCCTTTTGCTCAATCAAAATGGCTTCATTCCTTAAAAAGAAAAAAGAAGGAAGCAGCAAACAACAAAGCCAAAATAAGCTTTGTGTTATCAAAAATTCTGTCAAATTTGACTCAGTGCCTTTAACTCAAGGGGCTAAGGCACCAGCCACATACACCAGAGCTGATGGGTTCGAATCCAGCCTGAGCCCACCAAACAACATCGACTACTATAACCAAATAATAGCCGGGCATTGTGGCAGGCACCTGTAGTCCCACCTACTTGGGAGGCTGAGGCAAGAGGATTGCTTAAGCCCAAGAGTTTGAGGTTGCAGTGATGCTACAGTACTCTACCCAGGGCAACAGCTTGAGACTCTGTCTCAAAAAAGAAAAAAAAAAATTCTATGGCAAATTTTATTACTATTATCACAAACTACAAATAATAAATTGGTTAGTTAAAACTGACAAAATAAAACAAAGCTTAGCATTACTGAGCATAGTCCTAATCATCTAATATCTAGGTCTTTGATATAAATTGCAGTATGGTGCAATTAGCACCCTCAGTCAACCAAAGAACAAGAGACCAGCAGAGAAACCTTCCACTTGGACAGAGCACCTCAGAGCTTATGTTCCTACACACCTGGTACTAGTTCTGGATATTGGGTGGATTACAACCAATAACCATGTGGGGGTAGTAGAGTGCAGTGATTAAGGCTCAGGGATCAGGGACTGGTGCAGTGGCTCAAACCTGTAATCTAGCACTTGGGAAGCCAAGGTGGGTGGATTGCCTGAGTTCACAGGTTCCAGACCAGCCTGAGTCAAAGCCAGACCCCCCATCTCTAAAAATAGCTTGGCATTGTGGTGGGTGCCTGTAGTCCCGGTTACTTGGGAGGTTGAGGCAAGAGAATCACCTAAGCCCAAGAATTTGAGGTTGCTGTGAGCTATGACAGCATTGCGCTCTACCAAGGGTGACAAAGTGAGACTCTGTCTCAAAAAAAAAAAAAAAGGCTCAGGCTCCAGTGCCAAGAAAACTTTCTTCTAAACCCAAAGTTTTTACTTAGTAGCCAAAGAACCTTCACAAGTCACTTCACCTCTCCAAGGTGTAGTTTTCTTATAGGTGAAATAGTACCTACCCAACAGGGTGGTTGAGATAACAGATGCAAATTACTTAACCCAGTACTGCAGCAGAGTAAGAAAGAGCCTTATAAATACAGGGTGGCTGTAATGTTCATGTGCACTTTTTCTTTATGGCTGCCCTGTATTACTTAAATATAATTGCTGTTAAAGTGCATTTCATCTCCCCTGAATAAATAGTTGTGTAATTTCCAAATCTCATGACAACTCTTTCAGAAGAGGATATGCTTATATTCACTTATACAATTTTCTGTAAATGAGCATAAACAGACCTAATTTTTTTTAAAACAACCAGTGCATGTATGAAATATCTCTGAAAAGATAAACTTCAGTGAGAAGAAACAGGGTAGGGGCAAGGATAGAAAGAAGATTACTTTCTGCTCTATATCCTTTGAACCATTAAAATGTTACATGGAGGGTGGCACCTGTGGCTCAGTGAGTAGGGTGCCCGCCCCATATACCGAGGGTGGTGGTGGTGGGTTCAAACCCAGCCCCAGCCAAATTGCAATTAAAAAGAAAATAGCCAGGTGATGTGGCGAGCGCCTGTGGTCCTAGCTACTTGGAAGACTGAAGCAAGAAAATCGCCTAAGCCCAAGAGCTGGAGGTTGCTGTGAGCTGTGATGCCATGGCATTGTACCAAGGGTGACAAAGTGAGACTCTGTCTATATATAAAAAAAAAAAATATTATATGGAGTGCATTCAATAAATAAACAGGCCAGGCGTGGTGGCTAACACCTGTAATCCTAGTACACTGGGGAGCCAAGGTGAGTGAATCACCTGAGCTCAGGAGTTCAAGACCAGTCTGAGCAAGAGTGAGATCCCATCTCTACTAAAAATAGAAAAATTAGGCTTGGCACCTGTGGCTCAAGCGGCTAAGGCGCCAGCCACATCACCTAAGCTGGTGGGTTCGAATCCAGCCTAGGCCTGCCAAACAACAATGACGGCTGCAAGGAAAAAATGGCCGGGCGTTGTGGTGGGAACCTGTTGTCCCAGCTACTTGGGAGGCAGAGGGAGGAGACTCGCTGGAGCCCAGGAGTTGGAGGTTGCTGTGAGCTGTGATGGCACAGCACTCTACCCAGGGCGACAGCTTGAGGCTCTGTCTCCAAAAAAAAAAAAAAAAATAGAAAAACTAGCTGAGCATTGTGGTAGGCACCTGCAGTCCCAGCTACTTGGGAGGCTGAGGCAAGAGAATCTCTTGAGTCCAAGGGTTTGAGGTTGCTGTGTGCTATAATGACTCCACAGCACTCTCCCCAGAGTGACACAGTGAGAGTCTCAAAAAACATAATAAATAAATATATATATAAACAGAGGCAAACACTGAAGGTATTGTAGGAGTGGCAAAACTCCACCTCTATCTTCTTTTAGGCCAGGCTAAAGAATTAAAGTGGCATAAGACAGATTAACAGGGTGAAAGCATACAAATTTATTGAATACAAGCTTTACATAGCAAAGGAGACCCCATAAAGAAATGAAGACCCAAAGAAGCAGTTAGAGTTAATTGCTTAAATACTGCTTTGGACAAAGGATGACAAATTGTTAAAAAATGACTACTAAATTGTGCAGAGGCTTAAAAGATCAACTTATGGCTCGGCACCTGTGGCTCAACGGGCTAAGGCTCCAGCCACGTACTCCTGAGCTGGCAGGTTCGAATCCTGCCTGGGCCTGCCAAACAACAGTGATGGCTGCAACCAAAAAAAAAAAAAAAAAATTGCCGGGCGTTGAGGCGGGCGCCTGTAGTCTCAGCTACTTGGGAGGTGGAGGCAGGAGACTCGCTTGAGCCCAGGAATTGGAGGTTGCTGTGAACTATGATGCCACAGCACTCTATCCAGGGTGACAGCTAGAGGCTTTGTCTCAAAAAAAAAAAAAAAGATCAACTTGTCTGCACAGAATTTTCTGGGTCTTGATTTCCTGCCCTTGATAAGAAATAAGAATACTGTATCTTTCACATGAGAATTTCATCTCCTGCTTTTAAGAAACAGAATAAAGGTCAGAATGGTCTTCTTGCACTGTTAGGTTTTGCTTTTTTTCCCAAATGTTTAATTTTTTGGTTTGGGTTGTTGTTTGTTTTTTTTTTAGTGCTTTTAATTCAAAATAGTCAATATGGGGTGGCGCCTGCGCCTCAAGGAGTAGGGCGCTGGCCCCATATGCCAGATGTGGCAGGTTCAAGCCCAGCCCTGGGCAAAAACTGCAAAAAAAAAAAAAAAGCCAATATGCCACAGCAGCATATTTTGGGATGACACATTCTTTTTTTTTTTAGAGACAGAATCTCACTCTGTCGCCCTTGGTAGAATACTGTGTCATCACACTGCTCACAGCAACCGCCAACTCCTGGGCTTAGGTGATTCTCTTGCCTCAGCCTCCTGAGTAGCTGGGACTACAGCCACCCACCACAACGCCCAGCTATTTTTCTGTTTTGCAGTTTGGCCGAGGCCAAGTTTGAATCCGCCACCCTCTGGGGCCGGCGCCGGACTCGATGAGCCACAGGAGCCGCCCTTTTTTTTTTTTTTTTTTTGGCACAGAGTCTCACTTTTGTTTCCCTCGGTGTGCTGTGGCGTCACAGCTCACAACAACCTCTAGCTCTTGAGCTTAGGCGATTCTGTTGCCTCAGCCTCCCGAGTAGCTTGGAACTACAGGCGACCGACTACTTTTTTTTTGCAGTTTGGCTGGGGCTGGGTTTCAATCCGCCACCCTTGGTATATGGGGCCGGCACCCTGCCCACTGAGCCACAGGCGCCACCCTGGATGACATATTCTTTATGAACAGACAATTCATAAAAGAGGAAGAAGTAGTAATAGCTAATAAACATACAAGGAAAATCCTTTTTTTTTCTTTGAGACAGAGTCTCACCATGTTACCCTCGATAGAGTGCTGTGGCATCACAGTTCACAGCAACCTCAAACTCTTGGGCTTAAGTGATTCTCTTGCCTCAGCCTCCCAAGTAGCCGGGACTACAGGCACCTCCCACAACTCCTGCCTATTTTTTTGTTGCAGTTGTCATGGCTGTTTAGCAGGCCCAGGCTGGGTTTGAACCGCTAGCCTCACTGTATGTGGGCGGAGCCTTAACCATTGTGCTACGGGCACCAAGCCCAAAGTCTATTTTTCAACAGTTATCTTACTCAAAAATTTTTTGATTGACAGCAGGTAATTTCAGGCTTTGCTCATGAATGTGTAAGTTGGAAAAGCAATTAGCAGGCAGGGTGCGGTGGCTGACGCCTGTAATCCTAGCACTCTGGGAGGCGGGTGGATTGCCTGAGCTCACATGTTTAAGATCAGCCCGAGGAAGCAAGACTCTGTCTCTAAAAATAGGCGGGTACCTGTAGTTCCAGCTACTCAGGGGCTGAGGCAAGAGAATTGCTTGAGCTTAAGAGTTTGAGGTTGCTGTGAGCAGTGATGCCCTGGCACTCTACCAAGGGTGACAAAGTGAGACACTGTCAAAATAAAAAAGAAAAGAAAGAAAGAAGAAAAGCAATTAGTAGTGTCCTATCAAAACTAAAACCGAGTATGGCCTATGGTCCAACGATATCACTTCTTGTTATCTCTGCTACAGAAACCCTACACGGGTGCCTGAGGAGGTATGTGCAAGAATGAATGTAGCAGCATTGTTTGTAACAGCAAAAAACAGAAGTTAAATGTTCACTAAAACAGGAATGTTCAAATAATCTATAGTATGTTCACAGTGTGGGATACTAGGCCTCGAATTAAAAAATTTGGGAAGTATGATATTGAAAGATCTTCAAGACATACTGACTGAAAAAGGCAAAAAAGAAAAAACAGTGTGCTGCTATATATATATATATATACACAAGAAGTTCAGGGCAGTGCCTATGGCTCAGTGGGTAGGGCACCAGCCCCATATACTGAGGGTGGAGGGTTCAAACCTGGCCCCAGCCAAACTGCAACAACAACAACAACAACAACAACAACAACAACTAGCCGGGTGTTGTGGGGGGTGCCTGTAGTCCCAGCTACTCGGGAGGCTGAGGCAAGAGAATCGCCTAAGCCCAGGAGTTGGAGGTGGTTGTGAGCTATGACGCCACGGCACTCTACCGAGGGTGATAAACTGAAAACTCTGTCTTTAAAAAAAGAAAGTTTAAAAATTATGAAACTTGTTCTATTTATATGTGTACATATATTTATGCATGTGAATATATGGTCTAGAAGGACAACTTTAAGCTCTCAAAAGAGGTTTTTACCTCTGGAGAAAATAACCCAACACTCCTGGCAAGCCCATATGATACCTTTGTGAGAATTATTTATTTATTTACTTATTTATTTTAGAGACAGAGTCTCACTTTATCACCCTCAGTAGAGTGCCATGACGTCACAGCCAGCCTCCACAACACCCAGCTATTTTTTTGTTGCAGTTTGGCTGAGGCTGGGTTTGCCACCCTCAGTATATGGGGCCAGCGCCCTACCCACTGAGTCACCCTCGTGAGAATTCTTTTAAAGCTCCCTTTCTTCTAGACAATTTACTGCCTTCTGCTGGGAAACTTCCATTTTTAAAAAAATGCACAAATTTACTACCCTGTAAATAGTGCCCCCTGGTGTTGTTCATGGCACTGTCAACCCTGGCAATCAATGAAATGGATGACAGATGTCCCAACTAGACGACCCAAATTAGTAACCTGCACTATCAGACTCTGTGGTCCTAGAGGACTTTTCTTTTATCTGGAATGATTGAATTTCTTACAATGAGACCTAGATCAAGTTTTATTATGAGATCTATACAAAATAAATTAACGAGGATAAACAGTCAGTTTTGAGATGTTAAAATGCATTATGTAACATTTCTGTGTACAAAGGTGGTTAAGTTTAAATGGGGTGAGGCTTGTGGGTTATATTGTGAGTTATATACTCATAATAGAGAATTTGGACAGTAGCATGTTTGAGTACTAGAAAAACAAATTACCTCTCAGACCCTTCCTTTCTGATACCAGGAAGGCAGTAAAGTTTTGTGTAACAAAGTATCATTTCTTAGTACTTGGCAATCACTCTCTTTGCTTTGTGTTTCACATCATGTTTTGGAGGCAGAAAGAACGGGAAAGGTATTTGCTGCAATTGCTTATGGCATCTTAAAATGTTTTTGCAATATTAAACAATTCAAATTACCATTAAAGGCTGGGCATGGTGGCTCATCCTCATAATCCTAGCATTTTGGAAGGCTGAGGAAAGGTCGACTTGCCGCCAGGAGTTTGAGACCACCATGGGCAACGAGGCAAGACCCTGTCTCTAAGAAAAAACTTAAAAGTTAGCCAGGCTTTTTAGCACATGCCTGTATTGTCAGGTATTTCTTGACAGAGTCAAAGTAGGGACCCACCCAAAAAGAACCAACCCACCTAGGAAGAAATAAATGCATGAATGTCCCACCCAGGAAAGAGTAAATGTACCAATCCCTACCCTTCTGACCCTTTAAATTCCCGTCCACCTTCACCCACGTGCTGACTTCCTTCTCAAACTCAGCTTGCCCGCACCCCGGTGGAAATAAAGGCCTCATTGCCCACACAGAAGCTGGACTGTTTCACGTTTTGAAATAATCTTTTTTTTTTGGTAGAGACAGAGTCTTACTTCTTTGCCCTCGGTAGAGTGCTGTGGCATCACACACCTCACAGCAACTTCCATTTCATGGGCTTAGGCGATTCTCCTGCCTCAGCCTCCCAAGTAGCTGAGACTACAGGCGCCCGCCACAACGCCCAGCTATTTTTCTGTTTTACAATTTGGCCGAGGTCAGGTTTGAACCCACCACTTTTCGTATATGGGGCTGGCGCCCTACTCGCTGAGCCACAGGCGCTGCCCTGAAATAATCTTTTATTTTTGATCTTTGAACTCTCATTCCTGAGGCTGACTGAAACAGGAGGATTACTTGAGCCTAGGAGTTTGAGATGGCAGTGAGCTATAATGACACCATTGCACTCTCGCCCAGGCAACAGAATAAGACTGTGTCTCATAAAACCTAATCAAAACAAAACAAAACAAAATACCATTAAATCTGTATTTGGGGGAGGGGGTTAGACACAATTGGATGAAATATGAAACCAGTTGGTTATACATTAGACTAGAGAAATTTTTTATTTGTGTGGAAATATCAAATAATATATCAATCTAAAAAAAATCACATTAAAGGGTCAGTTTATTTAAATGATTTTATTTAACAATTTTATGTTGATTAAATATAATTTATATTTGCTTTTAATTTTTTTTTTTGAGATGGACTCTCACTATGTTGCCCTCAGTAGTGCTGTGGAATCACAGCTCACAGCAACCTCAAACTCTTGAGCTTAAGCGATTCTCTTGCCTCAACTTCCCAAGTAGCTGGGACTACAGGCACCCGCCACAATGCCCATCTACTTTTTGTTGCAATTGTCATGGTTGCTTAGCTGGCCCGAGCTGGGTTCAAACTCGCCAACCTCAGTGTATGTGGCTGGCACCATAACCACTGTGCTACAGGTGCTGAGCCCCTGCTTTTTAATTTTAATAGAGGTTATTAATTTGTGCTTTGTTTGAGACAGAGTCTCACTCTGTTGACCAGGTAAGGTGCTATGGCATCATCGTTGCTCACAGCAACTCCAAATTCCTGGGTTCAAATGATCCTCCTGCCTCAGCCTCCTGAATAGCAGGGGCTATAGCACTCCCACCACAATGCTGGACTAATTTTCTCTACTTTTAGTAGAGACGGAGGTCTCACTCTTCCTCAGGCTGATCTGGAAATTCTGAGCTCCAAGGGTCTTCCTGGCTGGGCCTCCCAAAGTGTCAAGACTACAGGCATCAGCCATCTCGCCCGCTTGAATATTTCACAAGAATACCTTTTGGGTTTGGTGCCCGAGGCACAGTGGTTACAGTGCCAGCCATGTATACCAGGGGTGGTAACATTCACAAGTCATGGGCCCAGTATAAATGCAGACATGGGACATATCAAATATCTAAATATGTACAAGACACCGGGCATGGTGACTCACTCCTTTAATCCCAGCACTCTGAGAGGCCAAGGTGGGTAGATTGCCTGAGCTCACAAGTTCGAGACCAGCCTGAGCCCAAAATAGACCCAATCTCTAAAAAAGATTTAACTCACTCCAGGCTACCTAAACAACAATGACAGCTGCAACAACAACAACAACAAAATAGCCAGGCACTGTGGCAAGCGCCTGTAGTTCCAGCTACACAGGAGGGTGAGGCAAGAGAATCGCTTAAGCACAAGAGTCTGAGGTTGCTGTGAGCTGTGATGCTACAGCACTCTACCGAGAGTGACATAGTGACACTTAGTCTCAAAAAAAAAAAAAAAAGCCAAAAGGGCGGTGCCTGTGGCGCGTCAAGTAGGATGCCGGCTCCATATACCGAAGGTGGCGGGTTCAAATCCGGCCTGGGCCAACCTGCAAACCAGAAAAATAGCCAAGCGTGTGGCGGGCGCCTGTAGTCCCAGCTACTTGGGAGGCTGAGGCAAGAGAATCGCTGAAGCCCAGGAGTTGGAGGTTGCTGTGAGCTATGTGATGCCATGGCACTCTACCAAGGGCGATAGTAAGACTCTGTCTCTACAAAAAAAAAAGAATACCTTTTGGAAAACACATATGGAATTTTTTTTGTTGGCCAAGGCTAGGTTTGAATCCACCACCTCTGGTATATGGGGCCAGCATCCTACTCCTTTGAGCCACATATGCCACTCACACATATGGAACTTTTGACTATCACTACAACTTATTATTATATTTTTTTGAGGCAGAGTCTCACTATGTCACCCTCAGTAGAGTGCTCTGGCATCACAGCAACAGCAACCTCAAACTCTTGGGTTTAAGCAACTCTCTTGCCTCAGATTCCCAAGTAGCTGGACCATAGGTGCCCGACACAATTTCCAACTATGTTGTTGCTGTTGTTGTCATTGTTGTTTAGCAGGCCTGGGCCAGGTTCGAACCCTCCAGCCCTGGTGTATGTGGCCAGCGCCCTAACCACTGAATTATAGGTGCTGAGCCAGCTACAACTTATTTTTCTTTTTTTTTTTTTTTGAGGCAGAGCCTCACTTTGTCACCCTAGATAAAGTGCTGTGACATCACAGCTCACAGCAACCTCCAATTCCTGGGCTCAAGCGAGTCTCTTGCCTCCGCCTCCCAAGTAGCTGGGACTACAGGCGTCCGCCACAACGCCTGGCCATTTTTTGGTTGCAGCCGTCATTGTTGTTTGGCGGGTCCGGGGGCTGGATTCGAACCCGCCAGCTTAGGTGTATGTGGCTGGCGCCTTAGCCCGTTGAGCCACAGGCGCGGAGCCTAAATGGTTCCATTTTGGGCAGCGCCTGTGGCTCAAAGGAGTAGGGCGCCGGCCCCATATGCCAGAGGTGGCGGGTTCAAACCCTGCCCTGGCCAAAAACTCCAAAAAAAAAAAAAATTAAATGTACAAAAATTTTATATCAAATCACTTTTGATAGAAAAAGTGAAAATGGATTTTAAATGCATTATTAATACAAAAATATACTTGACCCGATTCATGATGAATTAAATGCGAATTGGAATA
>CAUYON010001095.1:0-16509 GCA_963573935.1 Arctocebus calabarensis
TCCCAGCTACTAGGGAGGCTGAGGCAAGAGAATCGCTTAAGCCCAAGAGCTGGAGGTTGCTGTGAGCAGTGTGATGCCACGGCACTCTACCCAGGGTGATAAAGTGAGACTCTGTCTCTACAAAAAAAATAAATAAATAAAGTTGCCATCTATATGGAAGATGGGAAGCTGTAGCTAAATGTACCTTTACATACAAAATATTTACTACAAAATTTTATAAAGTATTTACAAAATGTTCTCTACATGTTTGCTACCTGTTTGTAAAATTTTGTAACGAATATTTTTTATAAAGTTGTATTTAGCTACAATTTCCCATTTTCCTTACATATGGCAACTTTTGAGGCTACTTTGGTGACATCCTGCATATTATATCCAGCAAAGGCATCCTTCAGAAATGAAATAAGAAAAGAAAATATTTTACAAACATGCAAACACTAGGGAAATTCAGTACTATTAGACTGGCCTCACAAGACATGCTCAAGGAACTCATACCTCTAAAAGTAAAAAGACAGTGACCACCTTCATGAAAAAATGTGAAACTGTAAAGACCATTAGTGGAGCCAATACAAAAGGGAGAAAGAGAAAGGAATCAAAACTACCACTACAGAAAACCAGCCAATTGCAAAAGTAAACAATAAGAAAAGAAACAAAGTATATGCAAAATAACCAAAAAAAAGTCAATACAATGACAGGAGTAAATCCTCATCTATCAACAATGGCACTGAGGGTACAAAAATTAAATATCCCATCTAAAAATATGGATAGTCCTAATGGATTTTTAAACAGGAGAGAACGACCTAATTATTTGTTGCCTACATGAAACTCACCTCATCTGTAAGGACACATACAAACTGAAAGTGAATAGATGGAAAAATCTTGCATAGAAACTTAAAGCAAAAGTGAGCAGCAGTAGCTGTACTTATATCAGACAAAACAGACTTCAAGTCAAAAGCTTTAGAAAAAGAAAAAGGACATTATATAAAGATAAAGGAAGTAATTCAGGAAGAGAATTTAAAAATTATAATTGTAAATGCCCCCAAGACCAAATACCCACATACAAAGCAAATATTAATAAACATAAAGAGAGATACAGATCTCTAATATATTATTAGTTGGGGACTTGAACATCCCACTCTTAGCATTGGACAGATTATCCACCCAGTGTGTCAACAAAGAGTCATAGGGTTTAAATTGTACCACAGATCAAATAGGCCTATTGGACATTTGCAGACCCTTTCACTTAGAACCTGAAAAATACAAATTCTTTGTATCAGGTCATGGAATATTCTCTGAGATTGAACACATGTTAAGACATAAAACAAGTCTAAAAAAGAAAAAAAAATCAAAATTACATAAAATATTTTATCTGACTGCAATGGAGTAATACTAGACAACAATAAAAAGAGGAACATACAAACCTATACAAATACATACAAATTAAACAACATGCTCCTGAAAGACCAATGGGTGAAAGGAGAAACTAAGAATGCAATGTAAAAATTCCTTGAAATAAATGGAAACATGAAATCTATTAGACACACCCAAAGCAGTATTAATATTAGAGTTAATAACAATAAATGCTTACAGCAAAAAACTAGAAAGATTTCAAGTAAATAACTTTACATCTCAAGGAACTAGAAAAGCAAGAACAAACCAACCCCCAAATTTGTAGGAAAGATACAATAAAAATAAATACAAAAATAAATCAGATTACAACTAAAAAGTAATACAAAAAATTCCCAAACATCAGTTTTTGAAAAGATAAACAAAAATGACAAACCATTAATTAAAGTAACCAAGATATGAAGAAATAAGATCAAGATAAATAAAATCTGAAACAAAAATGAGACATCACACTGGATAAACAGAAATACAAAGGATTGTTACTATGAACTACCATGAACAACTACATGCCACTAAATTTGAAAACCTAGAGGCAATATATAAACTTCTAGACACATACACCTACCAAAATTTAACCAAGATAAAACATAAAGTCTGCACTGGTATTAAAGACAAAATTATATCTTTAGTTGATAGTCTAATTTTCCCACAGTAAGTAATATAATCCTTGGAAGCAAGACCCAAATAAAACCTAAATTTTATACTTGCCAGCAAGATAAAGTTTCTTTGATATTGTATTCTTCATTAAACATTTTTCTAAATGTAACATAAAACATAAGTGAAATTTCCACCTTAACTCATTGAACTTGGATAAAAGTCAGATATAAAGTTTTAATCTTTTTAATGCTATTTATTTTAGAAATTTATATTTCTATCACCTTCTTAGTGTTAGGAATAACTATTTATTATCTTTATCTTGCATTAATCTTTTTGTTTTTTCTTTCCATATATTCTTTTTCAATTGATATATAATAGAGGTACATATTTTGGGGGTATATGTGATATTTTGATACCTGTATACAATGCATAATGAGCATGTCAGGATAATTAGAAAATCCATCACCTCAAACATTTATCTTTTCTTTGGATTGCAAACATTACATTCTTTTTTTCTAGCTATTTTGAAATATATAATAACTTATTTTTAACTCCAATTTCCTGCTGTATTTCGTCTTTCAGATAATAGCCATCTTATTAATGACATGTGTGATGTTGTATCTCATGACTTTGATTTGCATTTCCCTGATTGATTAGTGATGTTGAGCATTTGTTCATATACATGTTCCTACGTGTCATTTTTGCAGAAATGTCTATGAAGTCCTTAGTTCATTTTTATCTGGGTTATTTTTTTATTGTTTTTACTATTGAGTTGTAGGAGTTCCTCATATATCTTAGAAGTTAATCTTTTTTTTATTAAATCATAGCTGTGTACTTTAATGCAATCATGGGGTACAATGTGCTGGTTTCAGATACAATTTGAAATATTTTCATCAAGCTGGTTAATATAGCCTTCATGGCATTTTTTTAGTTATTGTGTTCAGACATTTATATTCTGCATTTAGTAAGTTTCCCCTGTACCCTTCTAAGATGCATGGTAGGTGTGGTCCTACCAATTACCCTCCCTCCACCCTTCCTCTCTTCTCCTCTCCCCTCCCTTACCCCTTTCCCCATATTCTTGTGCTATAATTAGGTTATAGCTTTTATATGAAAACTATAAATTAGTTTCATAGCAGGGTTGAGTACATTAGATACTTTTTCTTCCATTCTTGAGATACTTTGCTAAGAATATGTTCCAGTTCCATACACGTAAACATGAAAGAGGTAAAGTCTCCATCTTTCTTTAAGGCTGCATCATATTCCATGGTGTACATATACCACAATTTATTAATCAATTCGTGGGTCAATGTGCACCTGGGCTTCTTCCATGACTTAGCAATTATGAATTGGGCTGCAATAAACATTCTGGTACAAATATCTTTGTTGTAATATGATTTTGAGTCCTCTGGATATATATCTAGTAGAGGAATTATAGGATCTAATGGCAGGTCTATTTTTAGATCTGTAAGTATTCTCCAAATGTCTTTCCAAAAGGAATGTATTAGTTTGCATTCCCACCAGCAATGTAGAAGTGTTCCCTTTTCTCCACATCCACGCCAACATCTCTGGTTTGGGGATTTTGTGATTGAACTAATCCTACTGGAGTTATATGATATCTCAAAGTAGCTTTGATTTGCATTTCTCTGATGACTAAGAATGGTGAGCATTTGTTGATGTGTCTGTAGGCCATGTGCCTGTCTTCTTCAGAGAAGTTTCTCTTCAAGTCCTTTGCCCACCCTGAGATGGGATCACTTGTTCTTTTGTTGCTAATACGTTTGAGTTCTCTGTGGATTCTGGTTATTAAATCTTTGTTAGAGACAAAACCTGCAAATATCTTCTCCCATTCTGAGGGCTGTCTGCTTGCTTTACTTACTGTGTTCTTGGCTGTGCATAAGTTTTTTATTTTGATCAGGTCCCAGTAGTGTATTTTTGATGCTGCTTCAATTGCCTGGGAGGCACAGCATGGTACTGGCACAAAAACAGAGAGGTAGATATATGGAACAGAATATGGAACCAAGAGATGAACCCAGCTACTTACCGTTATTTGATCTTAGAAAGGCCAATTAAAAACATTCTGTGGGGAAAAGATTCCCTATTTAAGAAATGGTGCTGAGTGTACTAGCTGGCAACCTGTAGAAGACTTAAACTGGACCCACACCTTTAACTAAGATAGATTCTCTCTGGATAAAAGATTTAAACTTAAGACATGAAACTATAAAAATACTATAAGAAAGTGCAGGGAAAACTCTTGAAGGAATCTGCCTGGGCAAATATTTTATGAGGAGAAGTTAATCTTTCATCAGATATATGGTTTGTAAATATTTTCTCCCATTCCACAGATTGCTTTTTTCACTTTGTTGATTGTTTTCTTTGCTGTACTAAAGTTTTTATTTTGCTTTAGTACCAGTTTATTTTTAATTGTTTTTTATTAAATCATAACTTTGTACAGTGATGCATTTATGGGGTTCAGGGTACTGCTTTGATATACAATGTGAAATGCTTACACTGAACTAAGTAACATATCCATCACAATTATACTCATTTCTTAATAGTTTCAAAATATACCATTGCATCATGCACCTTAGGTGAGGTCCCCCCAAATACCTTCCCTCCTTCCATATTCCCTCCCTCCTCTCCCCTCTCTCTCCTCTTCCTTTCTACTTTCTGGACTATAGTTATGTTTTGCCATTCGTATGAGTGTGTAGGTGGTTATATATTGATGATGGAAGACCCTATCCAGATAGTATAAAAAAGCACACCCCAGACCATTACTGGAGCCATTTGTCATTTGCAATAAACGTATCTTGCTCTTGCTCCATAAGCCTATCTTTCTCTTCCTCAAGAAACTTTGTTTTAACTGGCTTTGCTTTTGGTGAGTCTGGTCATTCTTTGGCCAAAAGCATGCAAAGAATGCAGGCAACTGCCAACCTGACACTATAGTCAGGTACCCCTGAGACCTGACAAGAAAGTGAAGAAAGGCAGATACAGATAATAGCTCTGGATGCTCCTGCAGAGGGCCAAAAACACCACAAAGAAACTGACCATGGCCTAGATGCCTGCAGATTCTCTTCCTGTGAGAATGCTGAAGCCTTTTCCCCTTGCAGCTGAGGTTACCAAAAGCCCTGTTAGGAAAAGAGCAGCGGAACCCCATCCTCACCACCGTGGATGATGTTCCAAGAAAAAAATGGACTTGTGTGTGCACTCATCTCCTGAGCCAGAGCTACTCTGCTGCTGTGGTTCACTCCCCCTCTCTCATTACCGCCTGTGTGTGTTGAATATATTTGCAAGATTGTCAGTGTGTGAAAGCCTCACAATAAACTGTGAAATCATAAGCATTTAATTGGCCACTGAATCTTAATGAAACCTTCCACATGCCATTCCCTCCCACCAAGAGTTAGTACAACTAGACTGGTTTGAACCTGACAGGAGAAAAAATACTATATTATCTGTTTCCAAGAACCCCTCCCCAAGGGAACTAAAATGTAAGATGTCTGAACAAGCCATGTGACTGATAATGTTCAAGAACAGGAAAGAATAGCCAAACATTTTAAATTACCTGGGTTGCAGTATCTAGATTTTTCTATTTATAGTGAGAAATTATGCCATTTTTGGTTTCACATTCAAAAACAACGTGAGAATAATGAAAGAATATAAATTGATATTCACTTAACCTATCCCCAGAGCCAGCTCCTTTACTTTGAAATATTCATTGAATTTGTGCGCAATAACCATGGCTGGCCTTAATGTATATATTTCAGGAGATATAGCTACTTATTAAATGCATGGAGTTCTGCCAATCTGCCCTGTTGGAAAAGCAGGTTACAATTAAAATATAATCACTTAGTTTCATTGGAATTTCTACTTAAGCTTAAGAGTCAGAGTTCCAAAAATCATGTTAAGAAGTACTCCGTAACAGAGGGAGAGATTTGTCTTCCTTTTAAACTAGGTTTTTAGTTTACCTTTGAGTGTTGCTTTTTCTTTGAATGTTTTTCATATTAATCAAAAAGATAGTAGACAAAGATGAATGGACTATGTCCACAGGGTTGCTTAATTTATTGAAGACATGGATGTTACTTATGTCCATTTTTAGGCACTTTTCCCTGAAGGTTCTCCTTGCAAAAGTTAGTGAACATCCCTTTAGCCTAATTTACATTAATTATGGAAGACATTTAGCCACAGAGAGTAGTGAAGTAATGCACTTGTAGTTCTTGGGGATTGGTCTGAGGGAAAAAAATAAAAATATTTTAGATTTTAAGTTCTTCAAGCAAGTCAGCTCTTCACACATTTAAATAATATAATATGCAAATAATGTTTTTAGATTAGCTTCTATAAATATATAAGTAGACACGAGTTAACTTTTAATCCAAGCAATAGCAATATTGTGCATCCTGAATTTTGTTAAACAAACTTTGTGATGTTTTCTATCTTAATTTCAAAAATATATAACCTGAGAAAATATAATTCTACTTATTTTATATGAAATTCTTTTCCACATTACTGAGATTATGTATATATCAATATCAAATCTATAGTCATTGACCAAAATATAGTTGCAGAAATTGGATTTTTCCTACCACTTTTAACTAGAAAAAGAGAAAAATAAATAAGGAAAACAATGGGTTTCAGGTAGCACAAGACTGTGATTCCTTGAGAGAAGGATAACGAACCAGATGAGCCATGTGTTTGAACAAGTTCACTGACGGCAACGAAGGCGATGTCCAGGCCGAAGTTCAGGGTGGGCAAAATAAAGTAGGGCCAAATGGTCTAGCTAATTTGAAAAGCCAGAAACTAATACTCAGTTAAGAAATTGAGCCAGTTGGTTACTCCATAGAAACAGGGCCCTTGGTGGCCTTTACGAAGATGGTTATTAGAATTAGTGATAAAAGAGCAGTTTGTCAGCCTCTGTGTGTAGACAAATAATTGTACAATTATTGTGCAGATAAATAATTGATTAGTAACTACTTCCAAACAGATGAGATCTTCACAGGAGGGACACACATTCAACCTATGGAATTGAAGTAAAGGAAGAGTACACACTATACTTACAAGGAAAAGGCTCCACCCCCTCCTGATCTGAAATGGACTGCCTCCACTGAGGCCATACAAATGTCATCATTCCATTGACATGGATGGACCACTCAACTGTCCATTAAGGGACCCTAAATTGTAATAAGTCTCCCTTCTGGCTCCTGGCTCTTTTAGAATACTAACCAGATAACACCTCCTTCCCAAATCAAGATTTTACTAATGAATAAGTAAGAGTAATATGGGTTCTAAAACCAGCATCGCCATTGGGTTGGAAAATACAGGAAGACAAGAATGTCACATGCAGCCCTTACCTTCTGTCCATTTTAGAAAGGGTCTATGAGAATCCAGTCTGGAGTGGCCTGAGGATAATTCTTTTGATGTGGGTTAATTAAAATTTTTTTCAGAGACTCTTAGACTTTATTTCAAACAAATAAATTATTTGTATTCATGGGATGACTATTATTCTAAGGGAAAAAAATTAAAAATAATTTGGATAGCCAGAAAAAAAGATTGAGAAAAATAGCAGAGAAAATATGGGAATTAAAAGTTCTTCCCTTTCACAGAACCTACCTCTTCGTGTTTGTACTGTTCCAGTTCCTTCTTCCCCTCCATGTCTTTGTCCCACCCCATCCCAAAACAACACTGGGGAAGGGCAGGTGATAATAGTTTAGACAAGGGTCTCCTTTGAAAGTAGATATCCCTGTAAAGGGAAGTAGGGCACAAATTCTCTAGCTGGTAATGAATTATCTGTTCTGTTTGAAGGTGCAGGTTTTCGTGCCTGGTGGCTCGTAGCCCAGATTCCACCTTCGAGAATCTCTTTTATCACCCACACATTCTGTAATAAAAAAATTAGACATGATAAAGAGACCTAATCAGAGAATAATTGAGAACTTAGATAAAAGATTGTGCCACTATGTGAAGGCAACAGACTGGGGAGTACCTGCTCAAGTTATTTAGAACAAGGTGAACAAGATGCTAAGATGACGAATGTCACAAAAAGAAGGGAAGCCAAAATGTCACGTCTTTTACATTTTTCTTATTTCTGTTTGGATTGCATGCAAAGCTAATGCCACTGAGAAGCTGCCCAGGCCTCTCAGTCATCCATATAACCTTCCTTGTCAGATTGTATCAGTCTTTTAAAGGCTTCTTCTCCCTGTTCCCTAGAACTTTGCAGAAGTATCAGTTTATAGTTCCCTACATGGATATATGCACATGGGCTACCACGTGGATGTCTGCAACGAGCAAGACATGCTTCAATGGAACAAGTATGCCAGGGTCCAGAGAATCTCTATATCAAAGCACATAGCGGCTGAAGGAAGATAACTTTTGCCCCCTTCACAACTATGGCAGAACAAGTCTTTGTTAATTTTTTGATAATGACAAAGTGAAAGTAATTAATATGCATTCAGGAACTGAATGTACACCATATATGTTAAACCCTAAATGTGACACCACAATGTTTTGTTAACTGATTTGATTGCAACGATGATGTGGGAAAAAAACCTGTCAATTAAAGACAAACATAATTGTGGCATTTACAGATAGATGACAAAAAAAGAAGTATTTCTCAATTAATTAGGAGATGCAAATTCTCTCTAGCTCCAGTGTAGATGTAAACAAAAGTATATTTCTATTGTTCATGATGATTTAGCTGACTGATATAATAGTACTGTTATATAAATACGAATATATGCCATGCAAAAATAAAGGTCCATAGGGTAGGTTTGTTCTTAAGGCTTAAAACAATTAGTCATATAAATTAAGCACTGGAATTTCAATTTGTAACTTCCCGTGAATGCTTCATAATAAGATGTTGATGCTAGATGATGGTTACAAATATTCCCTATGTGTTTCACACTGGAAAATTTATTTGGGAAGATGGAATAATTATCAAAGGCTTAAATGTTCATATAAATGTGATGATACTAAAACAGGAAAAATTTATAAAGGCTTTCAAGGAAAACTCCCCACACACACACCAAAATTTAGATTATCAGGCTTTAGAGTTACGCTACTCCTTAGGATTGAATTACGTGAGGAACTAACAAATAACACCCAGATAGTTAATCACTTGAACATGTAAGCAATAAAGACATCATAATAATTCGTAAAATTAATGTATGACTAAGAAAAATACTGTATATTGCTAATCAAGAATCTGTTTAAATATTCACTGTTGATATAACATTTTCAAAAGTTATTCCCCAAGGCAAATAATGTACAACTTTAAAAAAAATGTAATCCTTTTATTCTGTATCTGAAGTAATTCTAAAAATTACTTAGCTATAAACTTTGCTATGCTATGGACTTTTCTTTGCTATGTACTTCTGAATATTTACATAGCTGCAATTTGCCCAGGAAAAGGTAGCGCGAGCAATGTAAATAGTTACAAAATCATGATGTTACTATTTTAAAGTAATACAAGGAGGAGACTGGAAGGACAAGTACAAATTGAAAATAAAATGCTTAATCCTTGTTAAAAGAAGGAAGACATTGCCCTTAACCTCTCCCTTTTCTTAAAATATTGACTTTAGAAAATTTGCAATTGCAAGATCTTGTTTCTTAGAAAAGTACCTAAATATTTTTAAAAGCTAAATAATTTGCTCTGTAGTCCCAAGGACCTAATAGTGATCTCTTTGAAATATAATTATTTTAAAAAGGGGCTCCTATTTCCAGGAATCAAGGGGTAGATAGAAACCTAACTTCAGGGAGATCCTAGCTCTAAGTTTCAAAATTACTTCTGTCATCAGGGTATAAGAAGTTTGTTTTTACTTTGGGTTGTATCCGTTTGGCTATATAAAAGAAGAGATCACTTTCTATCTATCTTTACAATTTCTTAATGGATTTCTTGTGATGTATATCATATTTTGGTATAATAGTTATTTAATGATAAATTTGCTTTCTTGCTCTTCTACCTTTGTGGGGAGGTGTTCTGACTTCCAAGAAGATTTTGTTTTCACTTTTATTTTCCCATGTTTCCAAATAGTTGAATATTAAACAACTTACTTCTAAACAATCCATAGAAAAGGGTAAAATCTAGCCAGGCATTGTGGTGGACACCTGTAGTCTCAGCTACTTGGGAGGCTAAGGCAAGAGAACTGCTTAAGCCCAAGAATTTGAGACTGTTGTGAGCTGTGATGCCACAGCACTCTCCCAAGAGTGACATAGTGAGACTCCCTGTCTCAAGAAAAAGAAAAAAGATTAAGGTGAAATCACCAGGAAAAGTTATAAATTAATTAAGTGATAATGAAAATGTTACATAATAAATTCGTGAAATACAGCCTCAGTGGTCTTTGAGTGAAATGTATAGCTTTAAATGTTTGTATAGTAAAAGAAAAAAAGTTTAAAATTAATGCCTAAGATGCTACCTTAAGTATTCAGAAAATTTTCTGAAGATGACAGGTGAATGGCCAACAAACACATGAAAAAAAGCTCATCATCTTTAATCAGAGAAATGCAAATCAAAACCACTTAGAGATATCACCAAACTTCAGTAAGATTAGCCCATATCAAAAAGTTCCAAAACTTCAGATGCTGGCATGGCTGTGGAGAGAAAGGAACACTTCTACACTGCTGGTGGGATTGCAAACTAATACAACCTTTATGGAAGGAAGTATAGAGAATTCTCAAAGAACTATAAGTTGACCTTCCATTTGATATTGCAATCCCATTACTAAGTATCTTCCCAGAAGAACAAAAATCATATTGCTACAAAGACACTTGTACCAAAATGTTTATTGCAGCATCAATTCATAATTGCTAAGTCATGGAAGCAACCTAAGTGCCCATCAACCTATGAATGGATTAACAAATTGTGGTATATGTGTACCTGGAATACTATTCAGCCATAGAAAGATGAAGGTTATACATCTTGTATGTTTAATTGGATGGAGTTGAAACATATCTTAGGAAAGTGTCTCAAGAATGTAAGAAAAATCCAATGTACTCAAAGGTAACATGAAACCATTATATAAATACTTACACATTAATCTGAATGATAAAACACAAATATAATCTACCAAGGGGGTGGGGTGAGGGAGTGGGAGAGAGATTGGTAGGAGGATGAAGAGTATTTGGTGGGATCTCACCTAATATACACAGTGTGAGGGTGTTCAGCATGGCCCCTGTGTGAGGGACTCTTCTACAATTTGAACTTTACACTGGAAGTGAGAACAATGTAACCTAAAAATTTGTACCCTCATGTTAATTTGAAATTTAAAAAAATTAAAAAATATTGATAAGTCTTTCCAGATTGTCCTGAAAAAGAAAGTAATATCTCTAATAACTCAATCAGAAAAATCAGAAACATAAAGGGGAAATAGCAAAAGATACCATGGAAATACAAATTATCATCACTTAATACTATTCCCAGGTATTTGAAAATGTAGAGGAAATAAACAAGTTCCTAGAATCACATTACCTCCTTAGACTCAACCAGGAAAAATAGAACTCCTGAAGAGACCAATATATAGCACCAGAATTGAACCCACAATAAAAAATCTTCCAACAAAAGAAAAGTCCTAGATCACACAGTTTCACACCAGAATTCTACCAAAACTTCAAAGAAGAGCTTGTACATATATTGAAGAATCTATTCCATAATATTGAAAAGGAAGGATCCTCCCTTACTCCTTCTAAAAAGGAAGTATCACCCAAATAGCAAATCCAAGAAAGGATACTACAGAAAAAGAGATTTACACACCAATATTTTTAATGAAAATAGATGCAAAAATATTCAATAGAGTCATAGCAAACAGAATTCAGCTGTAGATCCAAAAATAATTCAACACAACCAGGTGGGCTTCATCTCAAAGATGCAAAGCTGGTTCAAAATATGGAAATCTATATAAAAGTAATTCACCACATAAACAGGAGTAAGAACAAAGACCATATAAAATTCTCAATAAATCCAGAGAAAACATTTGACAAAATTCAGCACCCTTTTTTTTGATAAGAACACTTAAGAAAATTGGCATAGTGGGCAGTGCCTGTGGCTCAGTGAGTAAGGCGCCGGCCCCATATACTGAGGGTTGGGGGTTCAAATCTGGCCCCGGCCAAACTGCAACAAAAAAACAGCTGGGTGTTGTGGTGGACGCCTATAGTCCAAGCTACTCATGAAGCAGAGGTGAGGGAATTGCCTAAGCCCAAGAGCTGGAGGTTGCTGTGAGCTGTGGTACCAGGGCACTCTACTGAGGGCAACAAAAAAACAACAACAAAAAAAAGAAAATTGGCATAGATAGGACATTTCTTAAATTGATGGGAGCCATCTCTGACAAACCAACAGCCAACATTATATTGAATGGAAAAAAACTGAAACCATTCTTGGTTTTTAAGATTATAAGATGATATAATCTTACCTAGAAAAAAGTCCAAGGATGTAATCAAGAAAGTCCTGGAATTGATAAAGAAACACAGCAAAGTATCAGCAATACACAGTCAGTATGTTTCATATATACCAAAAACAGTCAAGCTGAGAATCAAATTAAAGACACAATGCCCTTCACAGTAGCATAAATACCTTATCATGTATTTGACAAAAGATGTGAGGGGTATCTCTAGAGAAAACTACAAAACAGAAAAGAAATAGCAGGGGATGTTCACAGATAGAAGAACATAGCATGATTCAGAAGAATTAACATTGTTAAAATATATGAACTACCCAAAGTAATCTACAGATTCAATGTAATCCTCACTAAAATACCAATATCATATTTTGCAGATATTAAAATATAGTTCTACATTTTGCATGGAATCAGAAAAATAATCGTCAATACAATTTTACAAAATAAAAACAAATCTAGAGGCATCATTTTACCAGACTTCAAGGCCATATTACAAGTCTATAGTGATGAAAAAACATGGTATCAGCCCAAAAAGTAAAGACATAGACCTATGGGACAGAAAAGTCAACCTAGAGATGAAACCAACATCATATTGCCATCTGATCTTTGACAAGGTGAACAAAAGCTTACAATGGGGGAAAGAATCCCTACTCAATAAATAGTGTTGGAAGAACTAGTTAGCCACCATGTAAAAGACTGAAACAAGACCCATACCTCTCACCACTCACAAAAATTCACTCATGATGGATAAAAGATTTAACATAAGACATGAAACTATAAAAAATTCTAGAAGAAATTATGGGGAAATTCTTAATTATATCAGCCTCGGAGATAATTTAAGAAGAAAACCTGAAAGACAATCTCAGCAACAAGAAAAATAAATGAATGGGGCCTGATCAAGTTAAAACATTTCTGTACAGTTAAGGACAAAATCAACAAAGCAAAGATACATTGGGAGAAGATATTTGCAAGCTACACACTCAACAAAGCACTGCTAACCAGAGTTTACAAAGAACCCAAGGAAATCAACAAGAACATTTCAAATGACCCTATTAAAAACTGGGCAAGAGATATGAACAGAAACTCTTCTTACAATGATAGACTAATGGCCAATAAACACATGAAAAAATGCTCATTGTTCCAAATCATCAGAGAAAGGCAAATCAAAACCACAAGGAGATATCACCTAACTCTAGAGAGAATGGCATACATCTTAAGGTCCCAAAGAAACAGATGCAGAGAAAGGAAACTCATACATTGTTGGTGCTGCTGCAAACCAGTACATCCTCTTTGGAAATTAGTATGGAGATCCCTAAAAGAACTAAAAGTAGACCGACCATTAGATCCAGCAATCCCACTGATGGGTACATACCCAAAAGAAAAAAAGACATTTTACCATGAAGACACTTGCACTCAAGTGTTTATAGCAGCTTAATTCATAATTGCAAAGATGTAGAACAACCCTTAATACCATAAGGGCCCTTCAATACATGAGTAGATTAATAAATTTTGGAACATGTGTAACATGGAATATTATTCAGCCATAAAATAGATGGAGATTTTGTATCTTTTGTAACAACGTGGATGGAATTAGAGAACATTCTCCAAAAGGAAGAATCACAAGAATAGAAAAACAAAGTTATCACATGTACTCAGTACTAAATTGGAACTAGTAGATTAACACATGTTCACATGAGAGGAAAACTCAATGAAAATCAAGTAGGGGAGGAAGAAGGAAAGGTTTGAGTAAATTCCCACCTAACAGATACATTTTATGTGCATTGCACACTTCCTAAGTAAAGGACACACTTAAACTCTGACTTTAACCCTTACAAAAGCAAACTTTATAACTTAATCAAATGTATCCCAATATTATCTAGAATAAAAAAAAAATTAGACATACCTTCAGAAAATAGAGAAAGCCAGTTTAACCTGATAGCAAAATATTAGTCATTCAAAGAAAAGGAAATCACAAATATTCCTTAAGAACATATAAATTTCTTTATAAAATATAAGAAAATCAGAACACATAAAAGATAATAGAACATAAGCAAATAAAGGAAGAAAACATATTATTTCGGCAGTAAGACACATAAGAAAATAAATAAAAGGAAAGGCTATGGTCAATAATTGTCTACTCTAAATATTCATCATCTCTCCCACAAATTTGTAAAAGTTTTATTCTAATTTACCTTTTTAGGAAAAAGTGGTTATAATACCTAGAATGGCAATTATGTTTTCCAAAATACTCTCTAGAGAGTGAGAAGCTTGCTCTTGGTCACAGAAATGTGTAGCTGTGGTTAATTTTCTGGGAGTGATGATGACACATTTCCTCACTAGATTATGCTGGCCTGGCAGTCTCAGTTAAAGTAATTCACTGTGTGTCATTTCTATTCAGAGGAGTGACAGTGTTTCCTTTCTTTCAGCCAAAATTCTGCTCAGGAGGGAGTTGCTTATGACCTGCCAAAGGTTTCACAGCTTAAGGTGTTCTCTGGGGAACTATGTAATGAACTCATTGTGACAAATGATATTTAATCGTGACATAGTCATCGATCCAGTGCTATGGTACAAGTCATATACTTGTTGGGTAGAGGTAAAGCAAACATACCTTTGTCATTTGACACACTCTCAAACTTGGGCAAGCAACTTTTCATTGCTGCCTCAGTTTTTTATCATTTTTATCGTCCATCAGGACGGAGATGGTTGAGCGATTTGGAAATAAGACCATTTAATAATTATCTCACAGGTTCTAGTTAACTCTTTCCCCTCAAAGGCAGAAGGGCCTAGCCCTATTGCTAAGTCTTTAATATAAATGACTTCATCCATTTTTCCCTTCATAAATAAAGAAACTCGTACTGAAAAACTCTGAAATTTTCTGAGGTCATATAGCAAATAGCCATTGAAGGTCAGGAATAGAATCTGTTTGATGTTGAAACATTCTAATAGCAATGATCATTCTTTCCTTCCTTTAATTTACAGGAGGAAAAAAAAATGAAGCTACTTCACTTTTTTTGTTTGTTTGTTTCTTTGTTTGAGACAGAGTCTCACTTTGTTTCCCCTTGATAGAGTACCATGGCATCATAGCTCACCTCAACCTAAAACTCTTGGGCTCAAGTCATCCTCTTGCCTTAGCTTCCTGAGAAGCTGAAACTACAGGCAACTGCCACAATGCCCAGCTATCTTTTTTTTATTATTATTAAATCACAGTTGTGTACAATAATGCAATTATAAAGTACAATATGCTTCTTTTATATACAATTTGAAATATTTTCATGAAACCAGTTAACATAGCCTTCACCACATTTCCTTTGTTTTTGTGTTGAGACATTTATATTCTACACTTAGTAGATTTAACACGAACCCTTGTAAAATGCACCATAGTTGTGGTCCCACCAATTCCAATTACCCTCCCTATACCTATTCTCCCCCCCTCCCTTCCTCTCCCTTCCCTCTCCTCTTTCCCCTTTATCTTGGGCTATAGTTGGGTCATAGCATTCATATGTAAGTTTGGGTGTTTATAAATTGGTTTCATAGTAGGGCTGAGTACATTGGATAATTTTTCTTCCATTCTTGAGATACTTTGCTAAGAAGAATATGTTCCAGTGCCATTCATGTAAACATAAAAGAGGTAAAGTCTCCATCTTTTTTTAAGGCTGCATAATATGGCATGGTGTACATATTCTACAATTTATTAATCCATTCATGGACTGATGGGCACTTGGGCTTCTTCCATGACTTAGCAATTATGAATTGGGCTGCAATAAACATTCTGGTGCAAATATCTTTGTTATAAAGTGATTTGGGGGGCGGTGCCTGTGGCTCATTGAGTAGGGTGCCGGCCCTATATACTGAAGGTGGCTGGTTTATACCTGGCCTCTGCCGAATGGCAAAAGCAGAAAAAAATAGCCGGGCATTGTGGTGGGCACCTGTAGTCCCAGCAACTTGGGAGGTTGAGGCAAGAGAATCACTGAAGCCCAGGAGTTGGAGGTTGCTGTGAGCTGTGTGATGCCACGGCACTCCACCTAGGGCGATAAAGTGAGACTCTGTCTCTACAAAAAAATAAATAAATAAATAAAATAAAGATAAAGTGATTTTTGGTCTTCTGGATATATACCTAGTAGAAGAATTGAAGGATCAA
>CAUYON010001097.1:0-39407 GCA_963573935.1 Arctocebus calabarensis
TTCAACATTTCCACTTCATTCTGGCTAAGTCTAGGAAGGTGGTGTGCTTTTAAATATTGGTCAATATCCTTCAGATTTTCATATTTCTGAGAGTAAAGTTTCTTGTAATATTCGTTAAGGATTTTTTGAATTTCTGAGGGGTCTATTGTTATTTCGTCTTTACCATTTCTGATTGATGAAATTAGAGATTTTACTCTTTTTTTCCTGATTAGAGTAGCCAAAGGTTTATGTATTTTATTGACAATGGGCAACCATTGGGTCTCCATTGCTTTCCAAAGAACCAACTTTTTGATTTATTGATCTGTTGTATAATTCTTTTGTTTTCAATTTCATTTAATTCTGCCCTGATTTTGGTTATTTTTTTTCTCCTGCTGGGTTTGAGGTTAGAATGTTCTTCCTTTTCCAGTTGTTTGAGATGTCCCATTAAGTTGTTAACTTCCTCTCTTTCTGTTCTCTTGAGGAAGGCTTGCAGTGCTATGATTGCAGGGTTAAAAAAAAAACTAGAAAAAATACTACTTACTATGGTTTGAATGTTTAGCCCCTCCAATTCTTGTGTTGAAATTTGATCCCCACTGTTGGAGATGGGTCCTGATGGGAAGTGTCTGGGTAATGGAGGCAGATCCCTCCTGAATATCTTGGTACCCTCTGCATGATATAGGGAATTCTCACTTTGCATTAATAGTTCAATCCAGAACTGGTTGTTTAAAGGAGCCGAGCATCCTCCCTCCCTCTCTTTCCTCTTCCCTCTTGCCATGTGACATGCAAGCTATCCTTCCACTTGCCACATTGACTGGAAGTTCCCTGAAGCCTTCACCAGAAATAGATACTGGTACCAACATTCTTGTACATGAGCCAAACAAACCTCTTTTCTTTCTAAGTTGAAAAAATTAAAATAAAAGGAATCTTATGAGCTGAGATCCTGCCCAAGCTCTTGCAGATCCTTATGAACAGCCTTGAAGAGAGTATCACAGCACTTCTGCTCAGTGGATATGGAAAGAGCTGGGCTGGAACAAGGAAGAAGTGATAAATTAAAAATTATCTCATAATGCATACGTATACTCATTAATTTTCCAATATCAAATGCCATTGGAAATGGAAAATGTGCTCAGTAATAATGAGTTGTAATGAAAAGTGTGAGTCATCTAAGCTCCAGTATCATAATTGTTGCGCATCTGCAGACTGAGACCAATGAATTGAGGCTTGGAAATTTATTTCAATGAATAGATAATGATTATTCTAAATCATCATAGCAAGTATATTTCATCAATACACAGTACCTGAAGCAATTCTCAGAAGTAGTCTTGATGCTTTCCTTGGAAACTTGCCTACTTATGAAGGAGGACATAGGTCCATCCTAGGTGTCTGCACAAAGGACCTTCTTGCCATCACCTTCAGTTTCTTCCAATTCTGTTCTCCAGAAGGAGAACGCATTGGGGAAGAAAAAGCAAATGAAAGGCAGTGTAGTCCAGTTCTCAGTGTCTGCCTGCCACTAAAATCAGTTGTGAGATGTTTCTCTAATCATTTTAGACCAAAATCAAGTATCAGATTTTCTGAATGATATAGTTAGAGCATAACTGTTCACTACAGTGACTTCTAGCCACATGAGGCAATTAAGCAATTGAAATGTGGCTACTCAAAGTTGAGCTGTGCTGTAATTGTTGAATATGCATCTGATTTTAGAGTTATTTCACTTAATAGTATAAAAAAAGAAGTGAGACATTATGTTAGTAATTGTTATATTGATTATATGAAGAAATGATAATATTTTGGAATATATTGAGTTAAATAAGATGTATTTTTAAAATTTCTTTTATCCTTTCATTTTTAATGTTGCTACTATAACATTGTAAATTAAATATGTGGCTAACATTATATTTCTACTTGATGATACCAGTTGAGTGCAATAAAACAGAGTGGGTTCACTTCACTACATTCACTTCCAGACTGATGTGATTTCTCAGGTGGTAGAGAAGAAGATGCATCTGGAGCCAGCACTTGTATGAAGGCTTGCAAACAGCCACAGGATCATCATACATGTTAATGATTTTCATTTACTGTGTCTTAGCAGAGAAAAGTTTGGGAGCTGTCAACACCAGGAAAACTAGCTTCAAATTTTGGAAGCCTGGCTTTGAAAGTAGCTAAATACATGCCCCTTGGGAAGTGTTTCAATCTGTCAAGGCCCCAATCTTTTCAGCTTTGAAATGGATATTATTCCAGCCTTTCCTAATTTGTAGGATTTTTATAACAAATGAGATAAAGTATGTGAATGTGTGATCATTCATTGAAAATATGGGTTATTGTAAATGTAAAGTGAAAACTGAATGAATGTACAGACTCCGTATTAGGCCTCTATTACTGTAAACGAATTATCCCAAACATTGTGGGTTAACAGCAGGCATTTATGATCCTATGTGTTTACTGTGGAGCAGCTTAGCTGGGTGGGGCGGCCTCAGAGTCTCTTAGGTCTCTGCAGTCAAGATGTCAACCAAGGCTAATATCCTATGAAGGCTTAAGTGAACTGAGACTGCAGGGTCTGCTTCTAAGATGTTTTAGTCACAGCGGTGTTGCCTTCATGTGCCCTTCCATGTGTGTCCTCACAACTAGTCCTCACTGGACTAGCCTCCTGCAGTGTGAAAGAATAAGGGAGAATAAGGAAGAAGCCACAGTCCTTCTTGACTCAGTCTCAGAAGTCGTAACACGGTCACTTTTACCTTATTTTATTTACTACAAGCAAGTCACAAAATGCAGCCAACCTCCAGGAAAGTAGGGAGGGTGTATTAAGCTCCCCCCTTTGAAGAGACTGCCAAAAAAAAAATTGTGACATATTTTAAACTATCACAAAGTTTTACCATCTAAAAGTTGATTATGCAAATTGGGTTATTCTTGTCATATCCAACTAAATTAGAGCTGAAGAACAAAGGGGAAAAGATTGCTCAGGGTACATAGCACCTAATCCAAGAATTGTTCACAAACCAACTACTGAAAAGGCCTGCTATGACCTTAAGACCAGTTTTACCTATTAGCTGCCAAAATGATCTGCTATGACTCGGGGACTGGTTTTACTCATGGCCATCATTCACCTGTCAGAGCTTGCCGGCTCTCTAAAACTTTGCTAGCCTTAATGAATTTTCTTCAAAACACTAGACTGCATTCTCTTTCTAATAAACCCCCCAACCTTCCTTTAGTTCTTCCAACATAATGAAGACCACTTGACCACTTGGCTCTGTGTGTGTGTGCTCTAAATGGCAATTCTGTGATTCGTAAAGAAAACATTTAGAATTTTGTCTCCATGTTTTATTTGACATTGACAATCACATTTGGAAAAAAAAAACCTGCTTCTGTAGGGACTGAGCTCCTAGCTTAGGTGTATTCAGAACGAAACAAACTTTTGTTTCTGCTGAAGGTTCTGAATCACAAAAGTTCCATATAAACTCCACGTTCATTAGAACTAACCGTGTGTAGACTTTGCCCCTTATTAACCGTAATTCATTTTTAAGATCTAGCAGAACAGCTTCCTGGGTGCTTAATGCCTCTTTGCACTCCTCCGAGCAGAGGAGCTGGCAGAAGCCAGGGGTGCAGGGATGAGCATTAGAGAGAAGCGAGCAGGTGCCAAAGAAAACAGAGGTCCCCAAGAGAAAGACTCTGGCTCCTTTTCTCCTACCCCAGCGGCTCCTTCATCCCCTTTACCTGCCCTTCTTTTTCACTTATGGGGATTTTAAAAAAATTTCAGATTAATATGCAGGTACATATAATTAGGTTACATTGTTTGCATCTTAAAGGTAAAGTCCAAGTTGTGCCTGTGTCCTTACCCAGGAAATATGCCATACCCTTGCACATGGTTCCTGCTGAGTGGAACCCACGGACCTCAATTCCCTATTCCCTTCTTGAATTGAATTGAGTTTTTCTCTCAAGGGAAGGAGGACATGGTTGTTAACCTACAAGTTTCGAACTGGTATTGAGTACACGTGACACTTGATTTTCCATTCTCGCAATACTTAGGAGAGTATTCTCGAAATTCATCCAAATTATAACAAAGGGTGCAAAATCTTCACCTTTTTTATGGCTGAATAGTAAATCCATTGATGGGGGTTTTAAAGAGGAGACTGCTACCCTAGATTTGAGGACACATGTGGGAGCATCTTATATTTCCTTGCTCTGCTGTGTTGGTGTAGCTGGTAGGGAATATAAATTAAACCTTTGGGCTTCTTTATCCCCTTTTTGTCCCAAGGCTTTCTCTCCGGCTTGAGAGCATTGATTTTTGGAGGCCCCTATGATATTAAATTTCATTCTATAATATCTGTCTTATTTTCTAGTAAACAATACACCCTGCATGGTCCTTTGACCAATTAGATGTCTGTTTTTCCCCTAGTAGCTGTTTTTACATTTTTTGAGTTTTGGTGCTTCCCAGAGGCCAAAAACTACCTGGTCTAATTCACAGTCCATTCACAGTCCACTCTAGTCTAGAAAAATACAATGTAGGATGAGCACTTCTCCCTGCACCAAAAACTTGAAGAAAACTACTTTTACATAAAATTTTCTTCCACGAGACAGCAAAGTCAAGAGAAATATAAATCACTAGACTTTTGACATCTGAGTCAAAATTTTGGATGGAAAATAAAAACAATCTTAGAGTTGGCTTTATGTATTTGAGGAATTATTTAGGCTCAAGTTCAAGATGGGTAGCAATCTAATTAATTAATTCATAAAATGAATAGGCTTGAGGATCCCCTAAAAAGTAGAGTTCTTAACAATAAACAGGCAAACAAACTGATGAATGAGTAATTACTAAATGTGAGGTGCTATAATGGAATCAGGGTAAATAGGTACCTGGGAAATCACAGGTACCTATTAAGGAGAAATCCTCTAAGAAAGTCATCAAGCTAAAACTTCATGGGGAAGAAAGAGACTGCAGAGCAAAGAGATGAGTTTGGACTTGAGAAGGACTAGCATAGAGGAGTGTTCCAGGCCACAGATACCATGTATCCCTGAAATGTTTAGAAGTGAGAGAACTTGGTGTCAGCAAGGAGGAGGGAGAAGGCCGTTGCAGAGTGAGGAGTCTTGATCAAGAAAGGTGAAATCTACTAAATGTAGAATACAAACGTCTTAACACAATTTGCATGAAAGCTATGTTAACCTATTTGATGAAAATATTTCAAATTGTATGTAAAACCAGCACATTGTACCCCATGATTGCATTAATGTACACAGCTATGATTTAATTTAAAAAAGAGAAAAAAATAAATAAAAATTTAAAAAAAGAAGGGTAGAAAATGATAAGGTTAGCAGATGCGCAGAGACTGTCACTCTGCTACTCTGAATCTGCTTGGAAGTTATTTAAGGCTTTGAAACATGGGACAAATGTAATGTATTTTTGAAGGTACCATGACTGTTATATGGAGAATTTGACTACAAATTCAAAGAGAGAGAATAATTTGAAGGCTGTGGTAGGAATAATTCTAAGATGACCTCCAAGATTCTTGAGCCCTGATGTATACACCTGTACAGCTCCTTCTCTTCGGGTGTGGCAGACCTGTGAACACGAAGGGAGATAGCCAGTTGACTTTGAATTAATGAAAAGGAGATTATCCCATGTAGCCTGACCTAATCCACTGACATATCTAAACGAGAGTGAACACTCAGAGAGAGTAGTCCCCCTGGCTTGCAAGGGCACAAAACCATGTTGTGATCTGCCTATGCTGCGATCTGGGAGTGGTCCCTGGCCAACAGCCAGCCAGGAAATAGAGACAGCAATCTTAAAGACAAAAAATAACAAATTTGCTATAAGCAGTAAGTTAAGTAAGTCCTTTTAGCCTGGTGAGATCCTGAACAGAAGGGCTCTTGTACCTGGACATCTGTCCCATGAGAACTGTGAGATACTAAATTGGCATTATTTTAAACCACCAAATTTGTGGTGATCTGTTCCTCACTAAGACAACAAATGTATGAGCTATTTTCAGTATTCCAGCTTAGAAAAAACGGTGGCTTGTATTTGATTTGTGGGGAGGCAGGTGGAGAGAAGTGAATGGGCTTGAGATCTAATTTAGAGGTATATTTGACATTACTGGCTGATGGATTAGGCATGTTAAGGAAGGAAAAGAAAGAGCTAAGAATTATCTTTTAAGGATTTTTATAGATTTTTTATTTTGTATTGGTATGCTGTATTGAGGAGAAGAAATAGGAACAGAAACTCATTTCTGGAGCAATGTCGAGAGTTTAGTCTGGACATGCTGAATTTGAGATATCCAAATGATGCTGGTAAGTAGGCATTGGGTATATGAGACTTGTACTCAGAAAAGAATGGGCTAGAAATATAATTTAGGATTTATCAGCACGTAGATAGTACTTAAAGCCTTGAAAATGGAACATAGACTAAACGTCATAGAATTTTTGACCTTTAGAGGCCAAGTAGAGGAAATAGAAGACAAATGGATCCTGAAAGAAAGAAGGAAAGAAGTGGTCAGAAAGGAGGGAAATCTGGAAAATGTGGCACATGAAAACCAAGAGAGGGCATTCTCTACAAGGGAGAACATAGTCACAATATTGAATGCTGGGAATATCTCTGATATGAACAGGAGAGAAACACAGTCACTGGTTTTGTGACCTTGATTCAAGGACCATTACAGCTTCAAGCAAGAACCAGGATGGTGCAGATGAAGAACGAAAAAATTTGAGACAGTGGGTGTGGGCAATTCATTGCCAAGAATTCTTTATCTGCGTGGTGGAGAGAAGGGATAAGGTAGCAACTCGGGGGATTTGTGAGGCAAGAGAACTTTGTGTGTGTGTGTGTGTTTGTTTAATGGGAGATATTAACTCATGACTATGTGCTAAGAAAGGAAGAAGTAGTTGGTAACAGGGGGAGAAAGGCATTCCAAACAGAGCCAAGTCCGTAGGAAGTTCAGAGGGGATGAATTCAGAACACTTGGCAGAAAGATGGTGGTTATAGCAAGAGGTAATTTTAATTTTGCAATAATTCAAGATTCATGTGTACCTTCCACACACTTCCCCCCAATAATTGTATCTTCTATCATTATAGCATTGATATATCCAATCCCTGGATTTGACATTGGTATAATTGTGTGTGTATCTCTGTAGCCCTTGGTCACATATATGTTTTGATTCTTATACATCACTGCAATCAAGGTGTTCTGTCACAACAACAATCTAATTTAAGCTACCCCCAATAGCAGCCTTCATGCTTTCCAGTGTCCCTAACCCTTGCAAACCAATGATGTGTTTTCCAAGTCTATACCTTTGTCCTTTAGAAAATATTATTTCAATTAAATCAGACAGCATATGACCTTTTGAGATTGGTGTTTTTTCACTCAGCATAATACCCTTCAGCATGATCTCAGTTTTTGTGTGTTTCAGTAGTTCCTTCCTTTTTATTGTTGAGCAATATTCCATGTATAGATATAACATGGTTTACCATTTGCCTGTTGAAGAACATTTGCCCTGCTTCCATATTCTTGAACATACATGGCTCTAAAGTTGCAAGGAATAATCAGATTTTGGTGTGGGTGTAAGCTTTCATTTCTCTGGGATAAATGCTAAAGAGGACAGTATGTTGGTTACATAGCAAAATCATTTTTTATTTCATTAAAAAATTCCATATATTTTTTCAGATTGGCTGTTCTATTTTACATTACCACGAGCAAGTGTGAGTGATCTAGTTTCTCAGCATCCTTGGCAGCATTTTGTGTTGTAACTATTTCTTATTTTAGATTTACTAAACCCTATGTAGTGATACCTATTGTGATCTTAATTTCCATTTTCCTAATGCATAGTGATATTGAACATATGTGGATTGCTTATTTGTTTTTTAATGGGAGGACTCTGTTCTTTTTTTTTTTTTCAGTCTATTTTTTCCCTGTTCTTTGGATTCAGTAAATTCTATTATTCTCTTCAAGTTCACTGATTCTTTTCTCTTTTTTTGTCTGTTGTTGGGCCCATACGTTGAGATTTTTATATCAATTATTTTGTTTATTAGTTCTAAAATTTCCACTTGATTTTTTATATCTCCTATTTCGTAGTTGAGACTTTCTATTTATTCATTTATTTCAACCATGATTGAGATTGTTTACTGAAGCAGATTTAGGATGGCTGCTTTTGTAAGATGATATATTTATCATCTTGGGGAATATCTGATGATTGATTTTTCTTATTTAATTTGAGTTCTTCCTGGTTCTTGGAATAACAAGGGATGTTTTATTGAAAACTGAACAGTTGGCTTGGCACCTGTGGCTCAACGGGCTAAGGCGCCAGTCACATACACCTGAGCTGGTGGGTTGGAATCCAGCCTGGGCTCACCAAACAACAATGACGGTTGCAACCAAAAAATGGCCAGGCGTTGTGGCAGGCACCTGTAGTCCCAGCTACTTGGGAGGCAGAGGCAGGAGACTCGCTTGAGCCCAGAAATTGGAGAATTGGAGGTTGCTGTGAGCGGTGATGCCACAGCACTCTACTCAGGGCGATAGCTTGAGGCTCTGTCTCAAAAAAAAAAAAGAAAGAAAAAAGAAAACTGGACAGTTTGGGTATTATAAGAATCTAGATCTTATTTTAAGCTTGAGTTTTAGGAGGACTCCTCTGACTGTATACTGTTGGCTAAAGAGGAAAGGGTGTGACCTCCCGACTGCCAAGTAGAGCTGGAGATCTAGGTTTTCCACTCTTCCTCCACTGACACCCAGGGGCTAAGGGGCTTTTTGTCACTGCTACATGGGGGTAGAATTTCAGAATCTGAATGCAGCCTCCACTGACATTGCAGGTGGGAGTGTCCTCTTCTCAAGGGAGGGAGGTCTAGAGCAGCTGAGGGTGGAAGTTTAGGCTTTCCACCTGACCTTTGCTGTCAGAGGAGGGTCTATGGCTGACCCAGTTTCTTCCTGGGTCATTTAGCTGAATACAGTGGTTATCATCTAACAGGTTTTTGTCTTGCTAGACTGACTGTTCCTTTGGCTGAAGAGAGCAAGACTTCCCTTGTTGTTTGTTGCTGGTTGCTGTTGTTTCGGATCTGCAACCATTGGTATTTCTGGGATGCCACTTCTTTGCTATTCAGTCTGGGATATAGAAAGTAAAGCAAAACCCCAAGGAACTCATCACCTGTGTTCTCCAGACCCTAAGGTCACTATCTGGACTGCCTTCCTCTTTTTTACTTTCCAGATATTTTTAAATTTTTTTGTAATATATAAAGCCCAGGAATTTTAGTTGAATTTAATGAAATGAATATGGAAAAAATACACCTAACGTTTCTATGTCATCTTCCTACAAACAGAAATCTCAGCAGATATGTTTTATTCCTTCTCTAAATGTCCTTACAAAACTTTAGATCAAAAAGTAATAAATGATTTCAGTTTTCCAGAGGGGAAAATTGAGACACTTAGCGGTAATTTACCTGATCAAAGTTACCTACAAGAATATAGCCTTGGCTACAAGTAAAACCTTGGAATTTTAAATAGTTATTATTTTGCTTTTCCTTTTCCTCTCTGTGTTTGTTAAAAAAAAAAAAAAGAAAAAGAAAAACTGAGTGGTGGAGAGAAGGGAAGGAATGGCTGCCAAAGGAAAGATTAAAAAGGACTACTTTTTGACTCGAAAGCAGTAACTGTCTAAAATAACTAAAAGTAGAACTTTTCAGGAAATTTTTAAAATTTCTACATATTGATTAGATGATCTTCTCACTCCTTTCAATCTCATCTTGTTAATGAATGGCTTTGATTATTTACATTGTGTTCTGAATAAGCATTAGAGTACATAGTTAATAATAACTGTCATTTCCTTGATTAAAGTCTTACATAAACGTGAGAAAAACAGAAAAACTATATTTCTTTACTTTGCAGGTTGTACACTTTCCATCAGAACATCTTGGGTTGTAAAAATTAGCTAGGTTGATTAATATTTCAAAAAAATATTTTACACTGCTCTCTTAAAACCAATTTTCTTGAGTCTTGAAAGGTTTATAAATATTGAAAATGCAATGAAAACTCAAGGACTTAACCTCATTAGCAAGTTTTCCTAATTCTAATATATATTTTCTAATAGAGCATTTGCAGGACTTCCGTTCCCATTTTAGTTTTGATCATTAACAGAACTCTTTAAAACTGACTGAGTCTAAAATCACCAGTGGGTGAAGATGGGAAAGACTCTTTAGGGACATGTGAACTGGCCTATCAGTTTGCTCCTTTGGTGGTTGTTTTGATTTATACGGGTTTGGATAAGTGACGTAGTGGAGAGAGGGTAGCACAACAGTGTGCTTTCTTACAAAGAGTATGGAGAACAGCAGACATTGGTTGGCAGAACAGAATGAGATAAGGGTGTCATCATTCCAACAGAAAGCTCTCTTGGCTTCGAAGAAGAGTCAGAAGTTATAACTGCCTGGGATCTACCAGGGATTAGGGAGTCCACCCCAGCTACCTACAGTTCAGGAATTTACTGAAATGCTTCCATCCTCTATCCTGCCCTCTGGTCTTCCCACAAAGCTCAAGACAGAAAAATGTCTCTTTGAAAGCAGCAACCTATAGACTTTTGTGATCATTTCCACTGAAGAGATTTTTTTTCCTAAGTTGCATCCTCTCAGCTGCACAACTGGCTCAGCTGATGGCCTCCAAATGGTCTCAGGTGGTGCAAAGAAACCCTTTCATTACCTTCATTGCCAGGGACAGCAGTGAGCCGTGTCCCCTATATTACCCTTGTTAGAGGCATAGGCCAGCATCTGCTAGGGAAGGGAGAATAGATAATGATATCTGTCTCCTGTTTTTTGTTTTTGTTTTTTTCCCAAGTAGCCTTCTACCATGAAAAAAAAGCCATACAAAAACTACTGCAGGAAAGGAAACTTTTGTCCTATGAGCTTAGCAAGAGGGTGTTTAGTGACAACTAGGAAATCTCAGCTACAGTTTTGCAGTTATTTCCATGAGGCTAATTGTCATTTCCAAAAATCAGGCCAGAAGGAATAAATGCATTTCCCCCTAACTAGGGAAAGGACCTAGGAAATGGGGATTGGAGATTAGCCCTTTCACAGAGACTGTGCTTCTAACAGGCATCTGAGTCCTGCCACCTAGCAGATAAATTAGATAAACTAGAGTCCACACAGAGTTTACATTATCATCCACTGCTGTGAAGATGCCTAACTATGGCCTTTGGAAAGATGTCTTTCTTTGACTCCAGAAAAATTGCTTCATTTGGGTATCATAGTTACAAGTGCCATGGAGCACAGTTTTTGTTGTGGTTGTGTGTTTGTTTTTTACATTTTTCAGTCCCCAGTTGATGTTTCTTTTTGTTTGCTTGTTTGTAGATTAGAGTTTCTCTCTAGACTCATCATTCTAAGTGAAGGTAAAGGATGCAAGATGTCTCTCTTGAGTTTCTTCCCTTTCTCTCCAGAACTCAGATCTACCTCTGACTGCAGCAAAAAGTAAGAATCACTCAGAAAGATGTAAAATATTTCCACAAAAAAATTTAGAGCAGAATTGGAAGTCCTTTGAATTCTAAATCCCATGGTTTTATATTTCCAAATGAATCAGAGCATATTGTGTCAACAAAAGATTATCTTATTTCAATATTCATTGCTGCATATCAGTTTGAATTTGGATACCCTATAAGTCACACCACTTAACCTTGTCACATATGAGAAGGCATGCTAAAAGGCTTGCAAAGAGTAATGCGGTTTATTTCTATGCTCAAACATTCAATAATCTTTGATTATAATACTTCTAATTGCAAAATTCTATGCACCTGGAAAGAAGGTTCCTGTGTCTAGAAACTGATGTTTCAATAGGGTCATAATATTGGTCTCTTAACAAAAAGCTATCTCAAGGAAAGGAGATGTCTGTAACTTTGCAACTTTAAAGTGCAGGTGTTGTATCACTTTCTGTTTTGGCCTTCAGCATCTTTTGAGTGCTTTAAATAGCAATGGAAAGGCTTGAAGGCTGATGGTTGTTCCTGGAGAGGAATAATTGTTTGGAGGTATGCTTCAAAATTCAACAAATATTTGTAGGATATCTATGCTACAGAGGGTAGTATTAGAGGCTTTGGGAATTCAGCAGTAGATAAAAACAAAGTCACCATTTTCAGGAAGCATACAGGGCTTCCACATCTGCTCTAGGCATCTGCTGTTCCTTTGAAATGCAGAGAATCCACATTACCCAGAATATTGAAATGCAGAGTCTCAGACTTCATCTCAAATCTACTGAACCAGTATCTCCATTTTAACTTGATTCTAGAGGATTTTTTTATATAGATATAAAATTTTGAGACATTTGTTGGAGATCATGTTAGGAATCCAGGCTATAGACAATCATATTTGGACTTTTTCTGACAATGAAGGTGATGCCAAACAGAGGCACAAGCCACATAGGAAAATGGAACAGAAGCCTGATCAAACCACACCTGACCTCCACTCTCCCTATGACTTTGTCATTTATGAAGTCAATGTATCCCCTAACATCCTAACTGATGCATTGGGGTAGGCTATTTCCTAGCTCCTTACTGGAAAGACCCACATGTCAAAATCCACCATACACCAGAGAAGGTAGATGTGGCCAGCTTCAGCAACATGCCAGCCTAGGGACCACACTTATGGCTGCTTGTCAGAGTGGATAAAGGAGATACAGCTCTGGAAAATCTCTGGGCTTGGGATTAATTTGAGAGGCCAGGGGAAGGAGTGAAAGAGCTTATTTTTCTGATAAAGAAGAGATAATGGTGAGTCATAGAGATATACAGATGTTTGGAGTTGTTGTGAAAGAGACAAGGGAGAAGCTCTCAGATTCTTGAAATGGTAACTACGTGAAGTGGCCTTAGGCAGAATTGGTCTTCCCTGCTGCCTGCCAGTCTTTTGACACCTTCACTTGCTCTCATTTTGTTTCTTCCACACCCCAAGCAAACTGATAGTCCTCTGTGGCCTTCTGTTCAGTGCCTGCCCCTTCTTTTCTCTTCTCTACTTCCCCTTCTGCCTTATTCCATTTTACTTTCCTAATTCCACACAGTGTTGTAAAGCAATAATGGGTACTAATATTTGTCATAAGAAGGTATTTCTGGCCATGCATGGTGGCTCACACCTATAATCTCAGCACTTTGGAAGGCCAAGATGGGAGGGCAGAGTTCACTTGAGGCCAGGAGTTTGACACCAAGCTGAGCATTATAGTAAGAACCTATCTCTAAAAAAAAAAAAAAAATTAAAAAAATTAGGCAGGTGTAGTGGTGGGCACCTGTAGTCTCAGCTACTAGGGAGGCTGGGGCAGGAGGATCATTTGAGCCCAGAAGTTTGAAGTTGCTGTGAAGTATGATTGCATCACTGTATCACTATGCTCCAGCCTGGATGACAGAGCGATAGCCTGTCTGAAAAAGAAGAAAGAGAAGGAGAAGAAGAAAAAAAGAAGAAAAAGAAGAGGAGGAGGAGGAAGACAAAGAATACAAAGACAAAGGTGGTAGAGGAAGATGAAGAATATAAAGAAAAAGGAGGAGGAGAGGGAGAGGGAGAAGGAAAAGAAGGAGAAGGAGATGTCTCTCATATTACTTATCCTAGCATCAACTTCATAAAGGGGAGAGAGATCTGGTGTGGATTCCCATCTTCATGCAACAACCCCCTCCACTGCCATCACATAGGACCACAGTGGAGGTATTAAATAATTGTAACTACTACCATTTATGGAGCACTTAAGTGCCAAGCTTAGCACTGTCTACTTGCAATGCCACATGTATTTGAATCATCTTAGCTGTCAAAGGAATACATGATTTTATACACATTTTTCAGTTGTGGAATTTGAGGTCCAGAATGTTTAAGGATTCTTGGTCACAGTTATTCAATGGGGAGTAGAGATTTGAAATTTTGTCCTTAGTTGGACAAACACCACATTATACCACTTGCCTGTGGTGCTTAGGCTTTGCTTATCTACTTATTTATATTCTAAGGAGTCCATGGTGTGAAAGTCTTGATTATCAAAGCAGGTCAAAGTGGTATGGGTGCTCGGGTTCGGTGGTACACTCATGTTCTCTTAACTAAGTGCTGAGTCAAGGTCATGTCTACCAGCAGGTTTTACCAAGATGGTGGCTCTGAGTGTTTTATGAGCAGGCTTGCTTATACTTTCATTGTAATTGTGCTCCTTTGTCATCTGTCATCTAAGTTTTGCTATTTTAATCTGAAGTACAGCTATTCATTCTATAGGGATTTTAATTCCACCATGCTTTTTGTAATGTCTGAGAAATATGAGGTTTAGCCATATGAAGTGCACACTGCACAATTCATGGCTCATGGATGTCAGAATACAGTTATCTTAATTACCAGTCTACATTTGCCAGTTAAATATATTTTAACCAATTCAATCCAATTTTCCCAAGTACAGATTAATTATTCATTTTTATTTTATTTAGTAATACAGTGATATTTTCTAGATCTCTTTCCTTCCATGGCTATTTTTCTGAAGTTTCAAAGACTCACAATGTTGTTTTAGGAGAAAGGCTTCCAGATAGGGGAAATAAGGAGCACGGCATATCATGTCCACAAAAATCAATGATAAAACAGAATGAACGCCACCAAATTACGAAAAGAAACCATTTCATAACTCCTGAAATAAATCCTCCAAGTATATACAACAAACATAGAAACATTTGTTCAAAAAAATCCTGCTGAACCTTGGGTAAGAGCTGTGAAAATCGATGGCATTTTGGCCTGGGTGTGTCTCACTCACCCCATTCACATGACCTATTGCAGTCAGTTCCGTCAGTTCTTCCAGGGCCTGGTAAGTTGAGAAAACCAGTAACTTCTCTACTAGAAGGGGGTTAGAGCAAAGTACCAAAAAAAGCATCCCTTCCATAAGAAGGGAAGAGTTATTGAGTTATTGAAAAGGAGTATGATCTCGTGGCAAACAAGGAAGGTCATCATTGTAAGCAATAATCATGATAGGGAAAAGTAATTTAATGGAGAAAGCCAGAGAATAAGATAGCTATAGTGGTTCTCCATAGGTTTTAAGATCTGTGGGCTACTGAAAGGCTAAGTATGTATGCACAAACATTCATGTACTCAGGAGAAGCTGGAAAAATCCCTTGCTATATAGTCATCCTGGCTGATTGTAAGACTTTGCACACACAGAAGGTACAAACCACCTGAACTTTAAATGCTTTTCCCAATCCACACACAGTTCCACCACCAAATTGTGGAAGCATTACTGTCTCAGAGTGTTTAAGCATCACTCTGACTGGTAATTCATTGACCATTAAATTATGTTAACACAGGAATTATGTTATCCTAGGAAGCCAGGATCAACAAATAAAACAAGAACAACAACAACACAAATCTAAGCAGAGACATTAAAGGCTATATATTATGGGGAAGGAAGATTCCACAGAATTAATTTAGGCAAATTATTAAAGAAACAGAGAGATCAACAACAAAAATAACCTAAGGAGTTGCTGAGTTGCTATAATACATTTATCTAAAATGGTCAGTTTTCAAAGAACAAAGCTAAAAATAAAAAAAATTCCTTAGCTAGTATTCTTGAGAGGTCCAATTGTTGGTCTCAGGAAAGACTTCAAAGCAAATATTAAAAATAACATTCAAAAAATTAAATATAACTTTTAAGGAATTAAAGAATACTATAGAAACAATGAATAATCAGGTAAAGTCTTAATAAAAACACTGAACAGAATAATTGTAAATTCTCCCAATGAAAATAAAATAATTGAAGAATCATTCTAGGGACTCAACAACAGATACAGGCTCAAAGAAAGAACCAATAAACTTAAAGTTAGACCAACAGAAGTTATTTAAGCTGAAGAATATAAACAAAAAAGAAATAATAAAGTAGCAAAAAGTTAGGAGTAAGTAATAGGACTATCTTGGACTATTTTCTTTATCTTACAAGAATTAAATTAGTATTAATCTGAAGTTAGATTATAATAAATTAAGGTTTAGATGGCAAGTCATATATCAGCCATTAAAAAAAGCCAAAATCATATATTTAAAAAACAAGACAGGAATTAAAAATAACAGACTACAAAATATTTGCCACAAAAGAAAGTAGTAAGAAGAAGCAGGGGAACAAAAGAAACACAAAACAGACAGAACAAATAGTAAAATGGAAAATATAAATCAATCTAAATCAATAATTATATTAAGTGTGACTAGATTAAACATTACAATCAAAAGGCCGAGATTTTCAGACTGGAAAAAAATCCAAGTTCCAACTATCTGCTGTCTGTAAGAAAAGAACTTGAGTCAATGACTCAAAAAGGTTGAAACTGAAAGCATGAAAATGATACAGCATGCAAACTGCAAACTTGGAGTTGGAATGGGCCTGCTGGTATCAGATGAAATGGACTACAAGATAAAATATGTTGCTGGAAACAAAGAAGCTGTTTTATAATACAAAAGGACCAATTCAACAAAAGATATTATACTTATAGATATATACACATACCTAACAACAGATTCTTAAATGCATGAAGCAGAAATTGAAAGACTTGAAAGAAAATAAGATCACTAAGCTATTATACAAAAGTTGGAAATTTTAATACTCTACACACAATAATTTCTAAAACTATGTCTATGTGATTAAAAAATCAATACATTTAAATAATATTTATGTAACACCATTAACTAGTTTGAACTAATAGATATTTGTAGAATAATCTACCCAGCGATGGCATACATAAACATTCTCTAGGATAGGACACCTGTTAAGCCACAAAACATGACTCATTATATTTTAAAAGACTGAAATTATACAAATTATGTTCTCTGACCTATGGTCACAATTATATTTCACTTCAACAAACTTAGGGAATCCTTAATTTGAAAATTAATACATTTTTAATAATCTATGGTTAAAAAAGAAATCACATGGAAATTAGAAAATGTTTTAAATTAGATGAAAACCAAAACACAGGACATCAAAATTTGTGTGATGCAGCTATCAAAGTGTGTAGGGGGGAATTTATACTCTTGACACATATTTGCTGCCAATATATAGGTTTCTAAATCAATCACCTACTCTTCTACCTTAAGAAACTAGAAGAACATGAAGTTAAACCCAAATAAAGCAAAATGATAGAAACAAACTCTTAAGTAGAAATCAATGAAATAGAAAACAGAAGAGCAATAGGAATTATTAGTAAAGCCAAAAGTTTATTTTTGAAAAATCAATAAAATTAACAAATGTTTGTCCAGACTAACCAGGAGAAAAAAGAGAAGACATAACTTAAAATCAGAAATGAAAGAGAGTACATTCGCCCTAACCCTGAAGAAACCGCAGTGTTTATAAGGGATATTATAAAGAACTTGGACAACTTAGATGAAATGAGGTAAGTCCTAGAAGAACAAAACCAAAATTGACTCAGGAAGCAATAGAAAATTGGTCTACGATGGTGGATTGAATTAACAATTAAAACTTTTCCTACACAGAAAAGGCCAGACTCAGATGCTTCCCAGGTGAATTCTAATAAACATTTAAAGAAAAAAATGTCAGCGATCCTTCACAAACTCTTGAATGAGGCAAGTATTACTCTGATACTAAAGTCAAAGACATCAGAAAAACTAAATCCACCAGCAATATCATGGACTATAGATGAAATGTTCCAAAATATCAGCACATCCAGTCCAGCAACATAAAAGATTATACAACATGAATCACAGTTTCTCCTCCCAAGCCATTTGATTGAGGACACACCACTGCAGCACATATTTTTTATTATTACATTATTATTTAAACATTTAATACCACATTTCCTTCTCCCACATAGAATATACCTCTCAGGCATATTCTATATAAATACAAAATTGTATATATAATATATAATTGTAAATTATATCAAATACAAAATTGTATAAATCACATCTCTATTCACATAGATTATCAGTAAACAACACAAACAGAAGTTGAGAAAACAATTCTATTTCCCAAAGTATGAAGTATTCATGAAGAATAGCATCAAAAATAACAGAATACTTAGGAAAAAAATTTCAAAAAAAAGTTCAATACTTGTACACTGAAAATTTTAAAATATTGATGAGAAATGTAAAAAGATCTAAAGAAGTAGATACATGAATTGGAAGATTCAATATTATTAAAGTAGCATTTTTTCCCAAATTGATGTGCAGATTTAACATAATCCCTGTCAAAAATCCCAGCAGTCATTCTTTTGAAAACAATGACAAGGCCAATTTATATATGGAAATGTAAAGGATTCAAAATAGCCAGAAGTTTGGAAAAAACAAAGTTTAAAGGTATAGACTTTTCCATTTTGAATTTACAACACAACTGCAGTAATTAGGATAACATGGGACATAAGGATAAACATAGGTCAAAGGAATGGAATTGAAAGTCAAGAAATAAACTCTTATGATAAATTTTTTTACTAAGTTTCAATGGTAATTCAGTAGGGAAAAGAATTGTCTTTTTGACAAATGATGCTGGGATAATTGGCTATCTATTTGCAAAAAGAATTTTTCCTTCATACCATGCATTAAAATAATTCAAGATTTATCATGTATCTAATGCAAACACCAAAACTCTAGAACTTCCAGAAGAAAACCTAGAGAACTTCTTCATGACCTTGGGATAGACAAATGCTTCTCAAATGTGATGCCAAAAGTAAAATGTATAAAATAAAAAAATTATAAAGTGGGCTTCATTTAAATGAAAACCTTTCATACTTATAAAAGATAAAGATAAGGCATAGTTGGGCAAAAATATTAGCAAATCATGTATCTGACAGAGTACTTGTATCCATATATGTAAAGAACTTTTATAATTCAATATTAAGAACAACACCATAACAAAAATTATTTATAGAGGTATTTTACCAAGAAGATATACAAATGGTTAAAAAGCACGTGAGCAGATGCTGATAATAATCAACCATTAAGGAAATTCAAGTTAACACCACCATATGATACACTCGAAAGACTATAATCCAACAAACAGATTATAGCAAAGGTTGCGGAAAATGTAGAAAAATTGTTAACACTCACATATAGCTGATGAGAATGTAAACTTGTTCAGCTACTTTGGAAAACAGTTTGGACAGTTTCTTTAAAATTTAAGCATAAATTTACCATAAAACCTCTAATTCCATTCCTAAGTGTCTACCCAAGAGAAATTAGAAAAATGTTCTACCAAAGACTTCTTTTAAGTGTTTTATTTATTTTAAAATACATGGCATTGCCATTGTTTCAAAATTGTAAAGACTAACACTCACATACATAATAGCCCAAAATATAGTTGTTCATCAAAACTTTGTTTTCATATTTTTTTTTATTTAGGTAAAATACACACATGACTTTTACCATCTTAACCATTTTTAAGCATACAGGTCAGTGGCATTACATATATTCATAATGTACTACTATCCATTGTCATACTCCTTTCATCTTACAAAACTGAAGCTCTATATCCATTAAAAATGATTCCCACAACCCCCCATCCTGGCAGCCACCATTCTTTCTGTCGCTATGATTTTGAATACTTCAAGGATCTCATATAAGTGGAATCATGCAGTATTTGTCTTTTTGTGACTGAATTATTTTGGTTAGCTTAATATCCCCAAGGTTCAAGTATACTGTAGCATATGACAGAATTTCCTTCCTTTTCAAGGCCAAATAATATTTTACTGTGTATCTAAGTATATACCTCTTTTGCTTATTCATTCCTGCATGGATGGACACTTGGGTTGCTTACACATTTGAGCTATTGGAAAACATGCTACTATGAACATGGATGTAGAAATGTCTCTTCAAGATTCTGTTTTCAGTTCTTTCAGGTACACACGTATATACAGAAGGAGAATGACTGGATTGCATAGAAACTCTGTTTTAACAAGGAACTGCCATTCTGGTTTCCATAGCAGTTGTACCATTTCACATTCTCACCAACAGCAGCATAGAATGTTTCAAATTCTCCGCATCCTCACTAACACTTATTTTCTATTATTTTAATGGTAGCCACCTTAATGACCTTATTGCAGTTTTAATTTGCACTTCCCTAATGATTAGGGACATTGGGTATCTTTTCACGTCTTTATTGGACATTAGTTTATCTTCTTTGAAGAAATGTCTATTTAAGTCCTTTAATCATTTTTTTTGTTAATTTTTAGGAATTCTCTAAATATCCTGTATATTAATCCCTTATCTGACATATGACTTGTAGATATTTTCATTCCAAGTTGCCTTTTTACTCTGTCTTTTAATGCAGACATCTTTAAAAATGTTCATGAAGCACAATTTTTTTTAATTATTGCTTCTGCCTTTAGTGTCATATTCAAGAAATCACTGCCAACTTGAATACTGCAATGTATTTTGTCCTGTGTTTGTTTTTCTAAGAGTATTATGGCTTTAGGTCTTACATTTAGGACTTTAATCCTTTTGAAATAATTTTTGTGTTAGGTACTAGGAAAGTCCAATTTCATTCATCTTCCAAAGACTTTTATGTGGATGTTTATAGCAGCACTGTGAGTAACTATCCAAGTGCTCATCAACTACTCATTAAAAAAATAGTTCGTGTACATTCATACAATGGAATATTATTCACTAGTATAATGAGTTACTGATACATACTACAACATGGACAAATGTAAAAAATACATACTAACCCAGAGAAGCCAGAGGCAAAAGACCATCTATACCTATATGATTCCCTTTATATGAAATACCCAATACAGGAAATCCATGAGAACAGAAAGGACATCTGGGCTTAGAGATGGACTAAATGAGCATGAGGAATCTGTCTGGGGTGATGGCAATGTTCTAACACTAGTTATAGTGAGGTTACACAATTCTATAGGTGTACTAAAACTTGAATTACTTAACATGGGCAGATTATGGTATGTTAATTAGACCTCAATAAAACTACTAGAAGTGTTAAAAAGTTCTAGGTAAAATTAATCAACCCCAAAGCAAGCAAACATAATACTAAACAATACATATTATATCTAAAATGTTCTGGCTCGGCTCCTGTGGCTCAAGTGGCTAATGCACCAGCCACGTACACCTGAGCTGGCGGGTTTGAATCCAGCCCGGGCCCGCCAAACAACAATGACTGCTGCAACCAAAAAATGGCCAGGCGTTGTGGCGGGTGCCTGTAGTCCCAGCTACTTGGGAGGTGGAGGCAAGAGACTCGCTTGAGCCCAGGAATTGGAGGTTGCTGTGAGCTGTAATGCCACAGAACTCTATCCAGGTTGTGAGCTTGAGGCTCTGTCTCAAAAAAAAAAAAAAAAGTTCTATATCTAACCTACACGTATGTATGTACATACATATGCCAGCCTTGCTTTGAACCTCTTGGTCAATATTGAAATAGTTTCCCAGAAGCAAGGATATTTTTGCTGTGTAAAAATCAACACAAAGACCCTGTCCTGGGAAAATGTTAGGCGCATGATATACTGTGTGTTCCTAAACAGTTGTAAGCTCTTTTAGAAATTTGTTTCTTGTATTTGTTTACTATCACCTTCCTACTACCCCCTGCGACACATGCTCTCACACACACACACACACACACCAGGAATCCACAAATAGTCAAAACTCAGTCAGTGTTGACTGACACCCCTGAAAGAGCCTGTTGTCCCCTCCCAGTGGGGGAGAACCACTTGTAATCCTTTCTCAACCTAAATTCTTGTGGGAGGAGAAGGAGGCACAGAGCCACATATCTGGTCAGGATTGTGGCTCTCACAGGGGCTTGCAGACACCATTCTGGTTTGTAAGTACAATTGTCACACATTCTTACTCCAAAAGGGGCTTTCAGAGGTCACCTGGCTGAGCTCACCGTTTCCCAGCTGGTGACCACCTGTCTCAGTGACTTTAACACTCTGGATACAAAATAATAAAAAAATGTGTGCTCTCACTTCTTTGGCCCAAGGCAAGGTTTAAAGATTTAAAGGTCCCTGAGTTCTTTGGGTAAGAATTTCTCACTGTGAATTTAAAGGATTCTTATCATTACCAAAACATTCTGAAAACAATGCTGTTCCTGGCACTTGACCCAATTTAATATCTGCACACAAGATAACTATGCATCGAAGCCTTACTATCTAATATTTTCAAGGTTCCAAAAAAGCAAGAAAATGGTAAATAAATGGGACATTACAGCTGGAATCTCTCTGCGGCCTCACAATTAGGCTTCTGAAAACACCATAAGCAAAAACATTAAGTGGAAGGAGCTTATAAAATCTGCATTGTCTCAACTTTTCTTCTTCCTGACTCCTCAAAGTCCTCAGGCTTAAAGACCCCAGGGAACTGGCAGGTGTAGATTTCCATGGCAACCAACCCCAAAAGAATGAAAACCCGAAGAGAGAATTGTGTGAAGTGCCCTCACTCCTGTGTAATATCCTTGCCAACAGTTTTCGAGGTCATCCTGGTTTATTTCATGAAATTAGAGGCCCTGCTGTCAGGATTTCCCCAGGCAAGAAGGGCCATTGGCTATAAATCCACGAGCTGGTTGTTTTCTGCTTCTAGAAGCAGAGGCCTCACTGTTTTGCCTGACTTTCAAACACCTTTTCTTCTGGCCGCATTCAGATTAACTGGAGCCATGCTTTCTTTCACATTTAGATTGTGTGTGCTTACTTTAAAACATTCAATAAAAAATAAGACATGACTTAATAAGATTCTTAAGCAAAATATTCAAAAATAATTTATTTAAAAAATATTTTTAGAAGCCATATGAAAATAGTAATCTATGCATATAGAGTATGTGTATGCATGTTTAAAAGAATTTGAACAGAAGATTAAAAGAGAAAAAAGGACAGGGAAAGCCCCTTCAAATCCCCAAAGGCAAGATGAATAAGTCTTAGGAATCAGCCTGATTCTGCCAATACCGGCTTGAGGAGAAAATGGGCCTCAATTTTGGAAAATTTCTGGTCTTGAAATCTATCTATCGGGGAACTCTCTTGCACCTTGCTTTTGTAATTCAGTACAAACACAGCTTAGGGAAGACTTTCTTTCTTTTTTTAATTTTAGGTTAATGTAAGGGTATAAACAACCAGGTTAAAATATTTGATTTTGTTAGGTAGAGTCCCTCTTGTGGTTATGCCCTGCACTCAAAAGGTGTGCCAAATACCCCCACACCATGCCCATTTAGTGGAAGCACCCCACGACCTCCTTCCTCTCCTCCTCTTTTAGTACCCCACCCCCCAACTTGAATTGAAATGAAATTTTCTCCTGTGTGGGCATGCATTAGATTATCTACTGGTTTCATATTAGTATTGAGTACATTGGATAATTGCTTTTCCATTCTTGTGATACATTACTAAGAAGAATGTGTTTCAGCTCCATCTAGGATATCGGAAAAGATGTGAAGTCACCATCTCTTTTGTGGTTGAATAGTATTCCATGGTGTATGTACCACAATTTGTTAATCCATTCTTTAATCAAACTGAAAAGCTTCTGAACAGCTAGGGAGACAGCAATCAAAGCAAATAGACAGCCATCAGAATGGGAAAAGATATTTGCATATTACAAATTGGAAAAAGGCTTGATAACTAGGATCTACAGAGAACTCAAAATTAATCAACAACAACAAAAACAAACAGAAAAGAGCTGACAATCCCAATCCCATCTACCACTGGGAAACAGACATGAATAGAACCTTCTCTAAGGAAGACAGATGAATAGCTAACATATAAAAAAATGCTCATTGTCCCTAATAATCAGAAATATGCAAATCAAACATTCCCTGAGATATCACCTAACCCCAGTGAGAATAGCCCACATCACAAAGTTTCAAACCTGCAGATGCTGGTGCAGATGTGGAGAGAGTGGAACACTTTTACACTACTGGGGGGAATGCAAACTAACAGAGCTTCTTTGGAAGGAAGTATGGAGAATCCTAAAATAACTCAAATTAGATCTCTGATTTAGCCCTACAATCCCACCACTAGGCAGCTACCCAGAAGAAAAAAAAATCATTTTATCATAAGGACATTTGCACTAGATTGTTTATTGCAGTTCAATTTACAGTTTCCAAGATGAGGGAAGACTTTATCAGTTAACAGACCCAAGTCATGCAATAGAGCCATGGTTGTTGAACTTGAAAGCACATCCAAATCACCTGGAGGGTGTGGTGGCTTTCAGCTGCTGAGGTGCTACGTGGAGTGTTCCTGATTTAAAAGCTCTGCAGTGGGGTCTGGGAATCTGGATTTCCAACCAGCTCTGGGGTGTTCCTGGGTGCTGGTTGGCAGACTACCCTCCAGGCAGCACTGTCCTAGACTGTTCCAGCTAGATGAAGAGACCCACCTCCGCAGCTATAATACTCTATCAGTTGAGGCTGTGCTATTTTTAACCAATCTAGATTGCCAGATACTTTGAGGTTCTTTTCATTATCTCAATATTATACTCACAGCAATCTTAAGATGAAATAATAAGAATAGCTACCTTTTTTTGAGTACTTACTAAGGGCCAAACACTGTGAATTATCTTATTTTACTCTTACAGCTCAATCCTATCCTGAAGGTATTACTTACCATTATCCTCATTTTATGGATGAGACAATTAAGTCTCAGAGAAATTGTGATTAATTTAAAGTAATACAACTACTAGATGGTAGAGATGGGGAATCTAGGAAGATTCATCTGATTCCAGAACCCAGGATCTTTCCTGAGTCTCTGCCCACAGAAAATTTTAAATTGGGACAATTAAGGATGAGATACAAATGAGTAAGAACAATAAAAACAATTATTTCCAGAAAAAAGACAGGAAAGAAGTTGGTTTATCAAAGAAGGGGTCAGACCATGCAACTTGCATCCTACAGGGGCCTGTGTTTAATAATGCCCACTGTCACCATCTTGAGGTTCTTAATATATTTTTTCTAAATTTTCATTTTGCACTGGGCCCCACAAATTATGTAGCCATTTCTGGAAGGGTTAATTTAGTTTTCAAACTTCAGCTAGCCAAAAGCCTTAGCAATACTTTCATAAACACTAAATTCATTTGCCTACACTGTTCATTCTTCACTGTTTACTGGTATTCGTAGTGGGGGAGTGATCATTTTACAAATGAGTTTTGTAATTTTTTATATGCACCCTCCTTTATTTTTATTGTTCAAGTAGGCACATTCTTGGACTGATTTTTGTACCTTGAATATATTCAGACAAGTATTCATTTGTCAAGAATTAGCATCACTAAGAAGATAAATCTAAAGGGAGATAAAGCCATACGCAACCTTCTAAAACCAGCTTAAAACACACACACACACATATATAATTTTTTTTTTTTTGTGACTGGGTGGGGGGAGTAGGAAAGAGGCATCATTTGTTTTCCTGTATCTCCTGCCCCACAATGGTATATCATTATTTTAACTATAATTTCCAGTTTATAAAATTTATTCTTACATAAAGCAAAGTAGAGATTCTGAAATTTCACTACATTAGTTAATTTTCATGTATTTCCTGGGAAGGAAGAATTATTTCCACTTTTATAACTGAAGCTGGGAAAATTCCATTGTGAATGCAGGGCACATCAGCTGTGCCCCCGGGAAGTGTTGCCTTGTGTATTACATATTTCACTCCATAACAATGTTATCTGATTTTATAATTAACATTAAACTTTTATGGTAAAAATACCTTGTTATACTAGTTGTTAACCTTTGGATGTATTTAAAGCTCATTTCATAAGGAGCCATATGCTTCTTCATCACCATCCTAAGTGGGCTCTGTTGCTAAGTATTATGGGATCTGGTAATAAAAGATACATACTCAATGTGCATACCCAAACCAGGGGCAGAATTAAGGGAGCAATGGGAGCCTTAACTCTTGAATTTCCTGACTTCTTTGGGTTTCATTCACAATTTCAACATTCCAGTAATATTTCCCTCTCTCAGACTCACTCTTTTGTTTTATTCTTTGTTCCTTAATATCCCCACTTTCTCTCCAGCCCAGATAATAACTTAAAACATTTGCATTCACTCTCCTACCATATTGAGCTGCATGATGAGATGGTAATGTATTAGTGTTATCACTGATGAACTCTGATTATTACATAAATGTTTCTGATTCATGCGTCAGGGACACAAATCAATCTTGCACAAGACATGTACAAGAAAGCACTGGTGAACTTCACAGCTGATTTTCCAAAATGTGAGCAGATTACACTAAGTTCTCAAGCTTATATTTAAAGTAAAAATGGAAAATGATTTAAAAATAGCCATTGGAAATTTCTTACATCATTCCTAAAAAATACATGTGCATATGTGTTTAATATAAAACAATAATCTTTACAAAAGTTAAATTTAAAGAAAAACTAAGCCAGACCAAAACAAGAAATCAAGAGTTTTTATGCTGACAACTGGGTAGCCAAACTATCTGGGTCCTAACACATTCCTAGTGGTGAAAGGGGAATGGATGAGGAGAGCTAGTGATTTTTTTCTCATCTTCCAGAAGTTTACTTCTTTCTGTTTTGATATTAAGCGCATGAATATTAATTTACATTAATTGGTTGCTTGGATATGAGGACTAAGAGAAATGGTAGAGTCTCATCAGACAGAAGGTGCGGGTTTTAAAGTCAGCACCTAAGGTAAATTTGATGCAAATTTAAATACTGTCTTTAACTTGCATTTTTGTACTATTTGTATTCAGAGAGCTAAGACAATCTGATTGCAGTATTATGCAACTTCATAGAAAAGCAATTAAAGTATATGGGGTGGAGTCCAACATGGTGCTTCTCAAGCACCAAGCCTAAATCCCTTGTTGAATCTTAAAATGCAGACCCGGTAGGCTTGAGATAAGATTCTGCAATTGCAACAAGCTTGAAAGCCAGGGTCCTGCTTGGTCTGCAGACATTGGATAGCCAGAGACTAAGGGAATAAAATCGGAAACTGAGAAATGATTACCCATGACACCACCCTTTAGTTCTACCTTTTTTATGTGCAAAATGTCTTCATTTCAGTTTCTTCACCTGAAAACAAAAGCAGGGTTATATTGATAAGTTTCTTCAAGGAATAAATGTTTAATCTCATTTGGAGCAGATGTACAGATACACCTTTAATATGAACGTACTTAAGTTACCCTTTAAAATGCATGCATGCACATTTTTCACTCAATATTAGAAAACCACAAAGCAGAAACTGTTAATAACTACTACCAAGGTACAGATTCTGAGTCGCAGACAAGAGAAAACCAAACGCACACAGGTGAGAACATCCCCAGTGATGAAATCAACTCCGGATTGATATCTTCTGGGACTGATGCTTTCTCTGTTACTTAAAGAGCTCTGCCAACCTGAAACTTTGTAGTCTTATTTAGTATAGACTGCTAAGTATTTAATTATCTTTTAAATTAAAAACCAGTTCTTTATGTTTACTTTAATCTCTACAATTTAAAAGACCTGTCCCTATATAAGAGCTCAGCTATGATTTAGTCCTCACAAGCCATGTAAGTTCCTTCCAGTATACCAAGGTATTTGGAAGCTAAAGATAGATCTTTTGAATAAATTAAATTCTGTCCCCAAAATATTATGGCTTCTAACATCAGGTACTACCATTTTTCTCTGAAATAGGGCATTCCATTGGAAGTTATCTAATATTTGGAGTTTCCTCCTCCTCCATCATTCTGTAAAACAATGTCTTGCATACCCTAAAAACACATCACCAAACTTATAATGTAAAGACTAATATTTTAAAAATATTCATATTCCTTTTATTTTATTGTAGATTAAATTTTTCCATCCACTAAGATAACAAAGAAAAGAATGATATGAATTATAAGGAAATCTAAAATGTAAGTGAACCAATGTAACAAAAATAAACAGTTCTTTCTTTCTGAGGCAAAATAGACTCAGAAGCTCAGAATCTTTCTGTAGAAGAAGCTGCTTTTTTGGTTTCTGCATTCTTCTTTTACCAGAAGGATGGAGACTAGGTCCCTGATGAGGGTGGGGTGAGAGCTAGGGGTGTCCGACCTACTGAGAGTTGAGGGCAAGGCCGCTGACCAGGGTACTGAGGGGAAATTCTCAAAAAGTGCAACTGCCTGCCCTCTCCGGTGAATGCAGAAGATGAACAACACTTTGCTTGCAGCTCTTTCTATGATGGCGGCCAGTTTGAGTCCAGTGGGCTATTTTTTTTTTTTTTTTGAGACAGAGCCTCAAGCTGTCACCCTGGACAGAGTGCTGTGACATTACAGCTCACAGCAACCTCCAATTCCTGGGCTCTAAGGAGTCTCTTGCCTCTGCCTCCCAAGTAGCTGGGACCACAGGCGCCCGCCACAATGCCTGGCTATTTTTTGGTTGCAGCCGCCATTGTTGTTTGGCGGGCCCAGGCTGGATTTGAACTCGCCAGCTCAGGTGTACGTGGCCAGCTCCTTAGCCCATTGAGCCACAGGCCCCGAGCCAAGTCCAGTGGGCTATTAACAAGCACAGTTACTTTTATAGATGAAACAACATAATTTAGAGGAGAATTGTAATTTGTTGTGATTCTCTGTAAGACTTCCCTGTAGGAAAGACTAGTTAATATTTTCTCTTTATGGCTCAGTGCCTGTGGCTCAACGGCTAAGGTACCAGCCACATACACCTAAGCTGGTGGGTTTGAATCCAGCCTGGGCCCGCCAAACAACAATGACGGCTGCAACCAAAAAATAGCCAGGCGTTGTGGTGGGCACCTGTAGTCCCAACTACTTGGGAGGCAGAGGCAGGAGAATCACTTGATCCCAGGAGTTGGAGGTTGCTGTGAGCTGTGATGTCACAGCACTCTGTCCAGGGTGACAGCTTGAGGCTCTGTCTCAAAAAAAAAAATTTTTTTTTCTCTTTATGCAATTAAATTAAAATGGTGTTAAAAATACATTTTACCTCCCGCCTTTCCATAATAATGCTTTATTCATGGATAGATGTGCAGTGCATTATTTTGTTTGGTCCAATTCCTTTGCAACATATAATTAAAGAATATCCATTATTAACTATAATATTTTCAGGATGAAATACTTTGAAGTTAAAACTTTGTTTTAATGCTAAAGAGTTCTAGATCATAGTCTGCTAAGCAAGTTAATTTTTCTTTTATTTCACATCACAGAAAGCTTGGAAGTAGGTACTCAGTGATGAAATGAAAGTTCCATAGCTCTACCAAGGTCTTGGGCTTGCTCTTTCTTTCTGTTTTACCATCATTAGTACATGGTTTTCTTAAAGTTGCCTCAGAATTGACAGATGGCTGCCATAGCACCAGCCATAGCATCCATTGTACAGACAGGAAGAAGGAAGAATGGAGAAAAGATTCTTACTAGTTCAGAGGCGCTTTCTGGATAACTGTCTCAGATGTCCCACACAACTCTCTCTTCCATCTTACTACTCATGCTGATCTAGAGAGTCTGGGAAATATTGTTTGTAGCTGCCCTCAACAACACAGGAATTTTGTAAGTAAAAAAGAAGGGAATAGGAATACCACATAGGCACCTAGTACTCTTACCATCGATGTTTGGTATTATAATGAAAAATGATGTGGTAGAGTGCCTACTTTTAGACAAGGTCATTTAAAATGGTGTTGTCTATGGGCAGGGTGGATTTCCCTCCAAGAAATAACTGGACACATTCCTGACACTTATTACAAAAAAAAAAATAAAGAAGGAAAGGGAGAAAGAAAGGAAGATTGCAGCTGCTGCAATTGTGGCTGAAAGGTGACTACTTAGGTGTGGCCTTTGCAGAATGGTAGACAGAATTGTTCACTCCTTCAGTGCCCCCTGGTGTCCGGTATACTGTAACAAGATAATACAGTTAAGCAGTCAAGAAAGAAGCTTGTTGAAAAAGCCCCCTCCATCACAGTTACAGTGCAGCAATGTGTGGTTTTAACTACCAGAAAAATAAAAAATAAAAAATACAGTGTGTATCTTATAAAAAGTCACAATGCTCAGGTATATCTTTAGTGTGCTAAGTGATTCTCTTGTCAAAAGAATATTTTTTTACATTTAAGTTGGGAGTCGTTGGTTTTCTTCACCCTTAAATTTAAGCCACCTCTTTACCTATACATAAACTCAACTTAGGCCAGATGCACAGATGCAAGGGTATTATTTTATTTTATTTTTCTATAGTTGTTAAAAAAAGCATTGGTACATGTTTTACACAATTTACCAGCAGTGCTGTCATCCAACAATTGATAAAAATATGTAGCAAAAATAAAGCCCTTATTATGGGTAGGCAACTGTTGAGCGCTCTATAATGGTCCTGAAGATCTGGATTCTCCGATGGCCCCAAGGAGCAACTTTTAGATCTGAAATCATCAATCCAGACCTGTTTACCCAATTTTTCTCTTTATACAGAGGAAGAAACTGAAAACACAGAGCAGAAACAAATCCTCTTAGTCTCATGGGCCAGAGTGGGAACTAGAACCAGGGACTCACCCAGAGTTTTTGTGAACTCCAACTTGCTGCCATTTATAAGCAGACACAAATAGGTATATCTTCTTACCCAAGAGTGTGACTGCTCCATGACAGGGCTGAGATTCACACTCACAGTCAATGACACATTTGTTCCCTGCTTTGCCTACCTGCTACATTATCAATCTCCCTTCCTTTTCTAACATGAAGACTTGACCCCTTCCAAATCTGTTTTGATTAAAAAAGAGGGGGGATCATTGGTTAACTGTCAATAGGAAAATTATAGTTTTTCTTTCACTTGAAATAAATGTGTGTTAATTTAAGCTATAGTAGAAGAGTAGTTCATCACATGGGAAGAGGAAGGAGAACCTCTGGAATTTTTGTTCAATAAAAATTCTGCAAGTAGAAGAAAACTCCCAAAACTCTGGTTTTATTGATGCCCATTAACATGAATACTTGAAATAAGAGTATGAAGCTCTTAAAATCTGCCCTTTCAAAAATGTTAAAAAGTTATGTAGGGAACTGTAAGTACATAAGATGAAAATGAACACCTTTCCTTGCTAAACATATTTTAGGAGCATTGAGAAATCATAAAGAGGAAGGTGAGAGTAATAGAACTTCACCTGGTAATTTTCTAGGGTATAAAGAGGCAGATAAATGGCCCAGGGCTATATAAGAAAAATAAAAAAGAGAAAAAAGATCAAAACACACTGTTAAATAAAGTATATAACATTATGCCCTGAAAATGTTATTTTGGCTAAGTCTTTTTTACCTTCCCTGACAATCTGATCATATTTAACAGTTTAACAAAATTAAAAAATAATAATATCTGTGGGTTCGCTCAGTAAAAATCTAAATATAAATGAAATATCTGCTTGTTCTATAGCCATATAATTAGGTGGAAAGTGGGAAAGTGCAATCAGTCTGTGTCTAACTCTAAGTGTGACTTGGTATTGCCTTCGAGGGGACCGTAGGGAGATTCAGGGCATTTCTACCTGAAGGTCTTCCTTATTATTTTATTTTATTTTTTTAAAGAAAGGAGTTCTTGTTCTGTTGATTAGGCTGGAGTGCAATGATGTGTTCATAGGTCACTGCAACCTCAAACTCCTGAGCTCAAGTGATATTCCCACCCTAACCTCCCAATAGGTGGGACTACAGGTATGTGGCAAATACAGACTCATGTTACCATGCCTGGGTAATTTTTAAGAATATTTTGTAGTGATGAAATCTTGCTATTTTGCCCAGGCTGGTCTGGAATTCCTGGGCTCAAGCATTCCTTCCACCTAAACCTTTCAAAGTGTTGGGATTACAGGCATGAACCACCACTCTTGGGTCACTTTCCTTACCTTAAATCCATTCATAAGTGGTATTTCTATCCTTATTATATTCAAAGGTAGTGAATGGGTGAGTAGAAAATAGAATACTTTATGACTATTTTATTCGTTCAATTATGTGTTTGCTCTCTCAAGTATAATTCACTTGAGAGATTATATTTGAAATATAATACTCAGGCCCTCACCGCAACCTGCTGAGTCAGATTCAACATTTCCAAAATATACTTGGGTGAATCGTACTCACATTAAATTTAGAGAAGCTGCCCCTGATCTATATACTTCTTCACATGATAATGAAGATGATGAAGCTGATTAACTCATGACTTACATGTCTACTGTGGAAAATATCTGGAAATATCCAGGAATAAAATTTATGAGACTATCTTTGTGTATATAACTTCCGATGAGTCTGCTGGACTTCTTCTCCCCTATTTTATGCCAACAACTCTTATTGAAATGACTTGGTTTTTTGATTAGACAATTGACTTATTCACTCTAGAAATCTTTATTAAACACTCTATGTTCCAGTAATAATAAAAAGATGATGACATAGTGAGGAGAAGGAAGGAGAAAGAGGAATGGGGGTCACAGTGTATGGCATACTTCCTGGGGGCAGGACACAATTATAGAAGGGACTTAATCTAACAAATGCAACCAATGCAACTGAATTCTTTGTACCCGCAATGAATTCCAAACAATAAAGAAAACAAAGACAAATTAGAAAAAAAAAAAAAAAGAGGATGAAGATATGTCTCTCTCCTTAAAAAATTCAGACTCCTGCTAGGGGAGAAAACTTAATGTTTTAAGGGGCCCTAGTTCAGATATTCTTCACTATAAGTGGGCCACAGACCTCCTTGAAACTTCTCCAGGAAAATATCCTCAATTCTAGGGAACTCCTGGTAGCACTGGAGACCAGGCATATACCTCCTTGCGTAGGTTTTCCAAATCAGCTGCTCACTGCTACCAGTGTCTGGAGTTCATGACTCTAAAACATACTCTATACCTCCTAAAATTACATATGAAATCTTATCCTTGTGAGCATTTTTCTGGGAGAAGAAACTGTAATTTTAACCTGTTTAGTGAAGAAATCCATTTCTCAAAAAGCAAGTCTAGTAGGTAATAATAATTTTGAAGGTTTAAATGGGTTTCTGCAATTTAGAAAAGTCTTCACATGTTGCATCCTTAATGATGCAAGTGAGCAGATAAGCTGGAGATTCAGGGGTACAGTTAGCTTTGCAATCAAATCTCCTTTTCTTACATACTAAGCAGCAGACCTCTCCTTGAGGGGCCCTTCTTTCCCAGGCCCACCAAAGTTAACAGTGTTTCTGGAGGTGTGTTCTGACTCCTAAATCATCTCCCTCCCTGAGTATTACCAGGCAACCCCAACATCCTAGGAGGACACTTGGATCCTTAAGCAGCAGCCTCCCAGGTTTCTTGCAGCAGATGGGCAGAGTAGACCCACCCTGAGTACCTTCATGACCATGAAAAAAGAAAAGAATAAAAGGAAAAGAGAGGAGGAAGTTAGCTTTCACCATAGGAAGCAAATGCACGGCCATGACATTCTCTTTCACAATAGTACTAACAATGTTATGGGTTAAAACAGTGTTCTACAAATGCAGCTGATATGTGGGCAAGCTTTTCCCTTGAGTAGGGTAAATTAAAACACAATGTGAAGTTTCATTTAATAGGGTTATTTTTAAAAAAGGCTCAACGTGCCTAAGGTAACCTGGTTAACAAAGCTTCTGCTCTATTTCATAGTGTTGCTATTTCAAAATATAGGTCTTTGTATTCTTTTTCTTAAAGAATCTTGGTTCGTCTCACAAACATGAACAACTTTTATATACTTTTTAGAAGATACTTACTGCTTTAAAATATTTTTTATTTTGTCTTTAAGGAAAAGATACACAAAGTGGGAAATGTGCTAAAATATATCTATTTTTCCCTTTAACACTAAGTTTGCACTATAATCTTAATGACATACACAGATAGCACTAAGGAACATTCTAGGTTAGTTAAAGGTGTCATACAACTTCCTTGAAACTGTTATTTTTTCTCATATTATTAAAACATGGGAAATTTGTCTTTTTCTTTTCTTCTTTTTGGGGATTGTTTTAAAATGTAAGTCATGGTTTCTTCTTATTTTTTAAAGCTTGAACTCATGCCTGCATTCTCATTTTAATTTACCTAATAGTAATAATTTACTATAATTGGATCTTTTAATTGAGAAATACCAGAGCCCTTTACAAGCATTAATTAATGCTCCTGTTTCCCAATGCGGTAGGTAAGTGTTAGCCTTGCTTTGAAAAATATAGAACTTAAAGAACAGGGTTAAGTGACTTGCCTAGGGCCGCCCAAAAAGCCAGGGGATGGAAGGTCTAAACAAACTATTGGCTCTGGGCAGAGACTCAGCCCCTTGGTTCTCAAGGCCTTCATTCTCATTTATGTGGAATAAGAAAAGAAAATAATGTGGGGATCCCCTAATCCTCATTTCTTTGCTTTGTAGATGAAGAAATTAAGTCAGACAGCAGTGATGGGACTTCATGACCCAGATTAAATATGTTAGTTCATTCATTCATTGAACAAACATTCATTGAGCACTTGTTGCATGCAGGTGTGCTTAAATTCACACAAAACAAAGTCCCTTTTCCTGAGTAGCTTATACTCATGGCAATGGGAGGAAGATGATACAACAAATAGATAAATATACATTGTATTTTATTAGGTTGTAGTAAGTGTTTTATTTTTTATTTGATCATAGCTGTGTATATTAGTATAATCAAGGGGGACAATGTGCTGGTTTCATATACAATTGGAACTATTTTCATCAAACTGACTAACATAGTGTTCATGGCATTTTCTTAGTTATTTATGAAGACATTTGTATTCTACATTTAGTAAGTTTTGCCTGTACCCTTCTAAGATGCACTGTAGGTTTGGCCCCACCAATTATCCTCCGTCCACCTCAAACTCACCCCTCTTTTCCCATCCCTTGGCCCTTTCCCCATATTCTTGTGCTATAGTTGGGTTATAGCCTTCATATGAAAGCTACATATTAGCTTCATAGTAGAGCTGAGTACATTGGATATTTTTCTTCCATTCTTGTGATACTTTGCTAAGAAGAATATGTTCCAGCTCCATCCGTGTAAACATGAAAGAGGTAAAGTCTTCATCTTTCTTTAAGGCTGCATAATATTCCATGGTCTACATGTACCACAATTTATTAATCCATTCATAGGTCGATAGGCACTTGGGCTTCTTCAATGACTTAGCAATTATGAATTGGGCTGCAATGAACATTCTGGTACAGATGTCTTTTTTATAATGTGATTTTTGGTCTTCTGGGTTTCTTCCTAGTAAAGGAATTATAGAGTTGAATGGCAGGTCAATTTTTAGATCTCTAAGTATTCTCCAAACATCCTTCCAAAAGGAACGTATTAGTGTGCATTCCCACCAGCAGTGTAGAAGTGTTCCCTTTTCTCCACATCCATGCGAACATTTCTCGTTTGGGGATTTTGTCATGTGGGCTAATCTTACTAGAGTTAGGTGATATCTCAAAGTAGTTTTGTTTTGCATTTCTCTGATGATTAGTGATGGTGAGTATTTTTTCACGTGTCTGTAGGCCGTGCACCTGTCTTCTTTAAAGAAGGTTCTCTTCAAGTCCTTTGCCCACCCTGAGATGGGATCACTTGTTCTTTTCTTGCTAATATGTTGGAGTTCTCTGTGGATTCTGGTTACTAAACCTTTGTTGGGGGCATAACCTGCAAATATTCTCTCCCATTCTGAGAGCTCTCTGCTTGCTATACTTATTATGTTCTTGGCTATACAGAAACTTTTTAGTTTGATCAGGTCCCAGTAGCATATTTTTGATACTGCTTCAATTGACTAGGGAGTCCTCCTCATAAAATATTCACCCAAGTGATTCCTTCAAGAGTTTTCCCTGCACTTTTTTCTAATATTTTGATAGTTTCATGTCTTAAGTTTAAATCTTTTTCTAGTGAGAGTCTACCTTAGTTAATGGTGAGAGGTGTGGGTCCAGTTTTAGTCATCTACAGGTCGCCAGTCAGTTCACCCAGCACCATTTGTTAAATAGGGAGTCTTTTCCCCACTGAATGTTTTTAATTGGCTTGTCAAAGATCAAATAACGGTAAGTAACTGAGTTCATCTCTTGATTCTCTATTCCGCGCCAAACATCTACCTCTCTGTTTTTGTGCCAGTACCATGCTTTCTGATCACTATTGATTTATAGTACAGTCTCAGGTCTGGTAGCATGATTCCTCCTGCTTTGTTTTTATTTCTGAGTAATGTCTTGGCTATTTGAGGGTTTTTCTGATTCAAAATAAAAAGAAGTATTATTTTTTTGAGATCTTTAAAATATGACAATGGAGCTTTAATAGGAATTGATTTAAAATTATATATTGCTTTGGGTAGTATGGACATTTTAACAATGTTGATTCTTCCCAGCCACGAACATGGTATGTTTGTCTATTTGTTAACATTTTCAGCTATTTCTTTTCTTAAAGTTTCATAGTTCTCTTTATAGAGATCTTTCACATCTTTTGTTAGGTAAACTCCCAAATATTTCATCTTCTTTGGCACTCCTGTGAAAGGAATAGAGTCCTTGACTGTTTCTTTGGCTTGGCTATTGTTGGTATATGTGAAGGCTACAGAATTATTGGGGTTGATTTTTGTACCCTGAGACATTGCTGTATTCCTTGATCACTTCTAAAAGTTTTGTCGTACAATCCCTGGTGTTTTCCGGATATACAATCTTATCATCTGCGAAGAGTGAAACTTTTTATCTCTTCATCAAGGTATGTGGATACCCTTGATGGCCTTTTCTTCCCTAATTGCAATGACTAAAACTTCCATTACAATGTCAAAGAGCAGAGGAGATAATGGGCAAACTTGCCTGGTTACTGATCTAAGTAGAAATGATTTTAATTTAACTCTATTCAATATGATATTGGCTGTGCATTTGCTGTAGATGGCCTCAATTAGTTAAGAAATGTCCCTTCTATACCAATTTTTTTAAGTGTTTTGATCATGAAGGGATGCTGGATATTGTCAAAAGCTTTTTATGCATCAATTGAGAGAATCATATGGTCTTCATTTTTTAATTTGTTTATGTGCTGAATTACATTTATTGATTTAAGTATATTGAACCAGGCTTTGAGACCCTGGGATAAAACCCACTTGGTCATGGTATATTTGTTTTATGTGTTGTTGGATTCTGTTTGTTAGGATCTTGTTGAATATTTTTGCATAAATATTCATTAGTGATATTGATCTATAATTTTCTTTTCTTGTTGGGTCTTTCCCTGGTTTGGGGATCAAGGTGATGTTTGCTTCATAGAATGTGTTGGGTAGCATTCTTTCTTTTTCTATATTTTGGAAGAGGTTTAGTAATGTAGGTACTAATTCTTCTTTAAAAGTTTGGTAGAACTCTGACATGAATCCATCTAGTCCCGGGCTTTTCTTTTTAGGGAGATTTTGTACAGTTGATGCTATTTCAGAACTTGATATAGGCCTGTTCAACATTTCCACCTTATTCTGGTAAGTTTTGGTAGGTGGTGTATTTCCAAGTATTGGTCAATTTCCTTCAGATTTTCATATTTCTGAGAGTAAAGTATCTTGTAATATTCTTTAAGGATTTTTTGAATTTCTGTGGGGTCTGTTGTTATGTTGTTATTTTGTCTTTACCATTTCTAATTGATGAAATTAGAGATTTTACTCTTTTTTTTTCCTGGTTAGGTTAGCCAGAGGTTTATCTATTTTATTGACCTTTTCAAAAAACCAACTTTTTGATTTATTGATCTGTTGTATAATTATTTTGTTTTCAATTTCATTTAATTATGCTCTAGTTTCGGTTATTTCTTTTCTTCTGCTGGGTTTGGGGTTGGAATGTTCTTCCTTCTCCAGTTGCTTAAGATGTCCCATTAAGTTGTTAACTTCCTCCCTTTCTGTTTTCTTGAGGAAGGCTTCCAGTGCTATAAATTTCCCTCTTAGGACTGCCTTTGCAGTATCCCAGAAGTTCTGATAATTCATGTCTTCATTGTCATTTTGTTCCAAAAATTTGGTAATTTCCTTCTTAATCTTGTCTATGACCCAGCTATCCTTTAGCATAAGGTTATTTAGCTTCCATGTTTTTATATGAGTTTGCAGGTTCCTGTTATTGTTGAGTTCAACTTTTATTCCATCATAGTCAGAGAAGATGCAAGGAATAATTTCTGTTCTTTTAAATTTGCTGAGATTAGATTTGTGACCTAAGATGTGATCGATTTTGGAGTATGTTCCATGGGGTGATGAGAAGAATGTGTATTCAATTTTGTTAGGATGAAATGTTCTGTAGATGTCTGTTAAATCCAGTTGTTCATTAGTTATGTTTAAATCTAAAATTTCTTTACTTAGCTTCTTTTTAGAGGATCTATCCTTCACTGCTAAAGGAGTATTAAAATCTCCAACTACTATGGAGCTGGAGGAAATCAAATTACTCATGTCTATTAGAGTTTTTCTTATAAATTGAGGCAAATTCTGGTTGAGTGCATAAATATTAATAATTGAAATCTCATCGTATTGAGTAGTATCTCTAACAAATATGAAATGTCCATCTTTATCCTTCTTTACTTTGGTTGGTTTAAAGCCTATTGTATCTGCGACTAGGATTGCAATACGCTTTTTTCTGCTTTCCATTTGCCTGTAATATAGATGACCATCCCTTCACCTTGAGTCTATATTTATCTTTTAAGGTAAAATGAGATTCTTGTATGCAGTAGATATTGGGCCTGAGTTTTTGTATCCAGTCAGCCAACCTGTACCTCTTTAGAGGACACTTTAAGCCATTCACATTAATTGAGAATATTGGTAAACCTTTTGAAAGTCTGGTGGACATTTTTAATCTTTTTCCCTCTGTGGAAGTTGGAATTTGATCAAAAGTTTCTGAGTGGGTTTACTTTTGTGGTGGAGGATTACACTGGTCTTTATGGAAGATAGGTCTGAGAATATCCTGGAGAGCTGGTTTAGTTATGGCAAATTTATTCAACATGTGGATGTCATTAAAGTATTTAATTTATCCATCATAAACGAAACTCAGTTTAGCTGCATACAGGATCCTGGGTTGAAAGTTCTTTTGTTTTAGGAGATTAAAAGTTGATGACCATCCTCTTCTAGCTTGAAAGGTTTCAGCAGAAGGATCTGCAGTTATTCTAATGTTCTTCCCTTTGTAGGTTATGGTTTTCTTATGTCTGGCTGCTTTCAGTATTTTCTCCTTCATATTAACTTTAGTGAAATTGATTGTGATGTGTCTGGGGGATGTCTTATTTGGGTTGAGTCATGCTGGAGTTCTGAAACTTTCTGCTATCTGAATTTCAGAATCTCTTGGCTTGTTTGGAAAGTTCTCCTTCATATTCTCATGAAGAAGAGACTCCGTGTCTCATGAAGCTACTTCATCACTTTTGGGGATCCCTTTAAGGCGAATATTGGTTTCCTTCGAATTATCCAAGAGCTCTCTGAGAGAGTGATTTGTTTTTGTCTTTCATTTCTCTTTCTCTTTGAAGGTTTGGGAACATTCAAAAGCTTGGTCTTCAATGTCAGAAATCCTTTCTTTTGCTTGCTCCATTCTGTTACTGAGGGATTCTACTGTATTTCCAGATATTTGAGGACTGCAACTTCTTGTCTCATGTCAAAATCTTTGGTCATTTTGTCTTTGAATTCATTGAATTCTTGAGACATCTTTTGGATTACTGCTTGAAATTCTAATTCCATCTTTTCCTCCATTCTGTTGATCTTATTTGCTATCCAGATTCTGAAGTATTTCTGACATCTCAGCCATTTATT
>CAUYON010001100.1:0-21069 GCA_963573935.1 Arctocebus calabarensis
TTAGATCTCTAAGTATTCTCCAAATATCTTTCCAAAAGGAATGTACTAGTTTGCATTCCCACCAACAGTGGAGAAGTGTTCCCCTTTCTCCACATCCACACCAACATCTCTGGTTTTAGGATTTTGTTATGTGGGCTAATCTTACTGGAGTTAGATGATATCTCAAAGTAGTTTTGATTTGCATTTCTCTGATCATTAAGGATGGTGAGCATTTTTTCATGTGTCTGTAGGCCTTGTGCCTGTCGTCTTTAGAGAAGTTTCTCTTCAAGTCCTTTTCCCACCCTGAGATGGATCACTTGCCCTTTTTTTGCCAATACGTTTGAGTTCTATGTGTATTCTGGTTATTAAACCTTTGTCTGAGGCATAACCTGCAAATATTTTCTCCCATTCTGAGGACTGTCTGCCTGCTACACTTACTGTGTTCTTAGCATTGCAGAAGCTTTTTAGTTTGATCAAGTCCCAGTAGTGTATTTTTGATACTGCTTCAATTGCCTGGGGGGTCCTCCTCATAAAAAATTCACCCAGGCCAATAGTAGGCGCCATATTGATTCTCCACCAGCTTCTTCCCCAGGGACTTCCCCCTTTGTTTTCCTTTTGTTTATTAAGAATAAGAAAATGTAAGACACCAACCTTTTATGACTCCAACCCAAACTGTGGGAGTGACAGGGCTTGGGGGTCCTAAGGCATCTGTGTGACCATAGAGCCTGAACATTCCAGTTGGTCTGGCTTCCAGAAAGGGGATAGAGATGAGGAGAGATCCGACTCTCCTTCATTCAGACCATTTTCTTCCTCATCCCCCTGTTGGTACATCTACCTCCTCAGAGTAGAATCACTTTTCCTCTTAAAGACTTACAGCCAACCAAGCGGTGGTCACACTGTGGGCTCCCTGAGCACCTGGTCTCTCTGGTGCTGTCTGCCCAGCTGCTGATCAGAGCAGGGCACAGCCACAAACAGAATGGCATCAAACATCCCAGCAATGCCAGGCAGCACAATTCTCACTAGCATGGTCAGGGATTGATCTTTGAGCACCTGGCGATAGGCCTGCGGGCCAGAGGCTGCACCCCAGGACTCAGTCATATTGCGCGGGAAAACAGAGGGGAGATTTGAGAACTAATCTCAGAAGGTGAGCGAACCAGTACGAGAACTGAAAAGGGGATATAGGTTATGTCCCAGCCGCAGGGTGCTTGCAGAACACGCCCCCACCCCAATGGGAAGCTCATGCTCTCAGCTCGGGACAAAATTCCCAATGGAGAAGCTCCCAGCCGCAGTGCCACTGTGGGGAGCTCCTCTTTGCTGGCAGATGTTATGTATGCTCGATATATACTGATAATTTTTATTATCTTTTATCTCTTGCAATTGCAGAATCAAATGTGACTTGAGTATTACAATTCTATAAACAGTTTTTTTCTTTCTTAAATTGTACATACATTTTTGGAACCTTGTATGTGTGCGTGTGTGAGTGTGTTTATACAGTATACAAAATCAATCATTTGGAATATATTGTAATTGTACATTTTATGAAGAGCAAGTCATATTGAACTGCAAGACAATTGGATCTGAAGTGACCAAATTGAATTGGATTCTTAAATCTTCTTTTCATAGTATATTATGTGAACCAGGACATGATTTGCTTTAATGGGTCACAAATTTGTACTAGGTTTTAAATATTTTTTTATAAATTTGTGGTAATAAAAATTATGTTTCTTTGTCAACATTTTAAAGATTGATTAAAAGTAAAACATATTTTTCCAATCATCACATGACATTTCTGAAGACATGGAAAATTTAGAAGTGTAGAGAGACAAAAATTACTATATATTCATTTCTTGTCTTTATTCTTGTGTGTGAGTTTGTATAATAAGAATGACAGTACACAAATTCTTTTATTATTTACTTTTTAAAATATAGCTAATTAATTTGTTTATTTAATATAGAAGTTTTTCGAGATGTTTTAGGGATATAGCAAATTTTAGTAGATGGTACTAAGATTCCCCAAATGTCCTTTTCCCCTTACATGTACAGGTTCTCTCATTATCAACATCACCCTCCAGATTAGGACATTTGTTACTGTTGATGACCCTACATTGATATATTTTTATCACTTAGAGATCATAGAATACATTAGGGCTCGTTGTTGGTACTGTGCATTCTATGGGTTTTGGTAAATATGTAATGGCATGCATTTACCATTATGCTATAGTATTTTTACTGTTCTAAAACTTACTTTTCCACTTAGCACTCTAACAAAACAATTTCCTGTCTTAAAACAAATTGTTTGAAAACAAGTTTTAATCGTTATGTTACATATATGATGCAGTTACATGACATACGCATACTTGGATGTATACTTATATGTGTGGATATATGTATATATCAGAATATTTAAGTGCATTTTTTTTTTACTTTGGTTACTGCAAACAATTCCTTAATGAACCTATACACTTTTCCCCCATAACAGGGTTACTATCAAGCTGGAACCAGTGAATCAAAGGGTGTTACAGGTCAATTTCCCAGAGTGTTGGTTTAGGATTGATTATTATCCACGCTACTGCTATTACAGGGAAGGGAGCTGGATTAGGTAAAGGAAAAGGTTGGGCTATGCCATATTATCAAGTGGTTTCAGGTAACTTCATGTCAAACTCTGAGACTAAAATGCTCCATCTTTCTCCTAAGTTGGGGTGAGGGAGGCAGGCCTTTACGCCAATGCAAGGTGCCTTAAAGGAAGGGAACAAAACTTCAAGCAAAGAAAGCTTTACATGTGCAATGCAGTTTTTCCAATAAAGTCTTTTTGTTGCCGGTACTCCCAAGAGGATATGGAGTAATAATTTCTTTCCTGTTGGGCTGCTGTGCCACAGCCTGCAATAGGAAGGCCGTCATGAAACTCAGAGTTCTTTTCACGTTGTAGTAAGTATCTCTCCAAAATTGTTGTATAAATGTAACTAGTGCTCATAAATTTCTTAGCTCCTAAAGGTTGCTTTACAATAGTTCACCTAAATTCTTAATCTATTTTAAGTTTGCTTATGGAGTCTCATAGAGCATAAGAATTTAAAAATATTGTCTATTTCCTTTATATATTTAATTTTACTTAGGTTTTATGAAATAATTAAATACGTTTTCTCTTCTCAAAAATTAGATGAATATTCTGCCATATTTTCTTTGATACATTATAGTTTATTTCTGTATATAATCTTGAAGAAATTTATTTTTGTGCTTAGTGTTATGTAGGAGACATTTTTTTTCTTTGTTTCCAAACAGGTAGCCTTTTCATGAATAATGAAACATTTCCTCCTTGATTTAAAATGTCACCTTTATTACATAATCAATTCTCACATACACATATTCTCTATGCTTTCCATTGATCTATAATATTTGCCTATTCCTCTATCAACACCACCTTTTCCACTAATAAAGATTTATGGTGATAGTCTATTTCTATATTCTGTTTTTTCCTCATTATTTCTTTGGCTTTTCCACACACTTAATCTCTAAGATGAAATTTAGAATCAGTATGTCAAGTTATAGGAAACCACAACCACAAAAGCAAACAACGTAAGAAAGATTTTAGATGGATTTGCATTGAATTTATGTATTAATTTGGGATGAATTGGCATCTTTACAGTACTAGGTCTTTTACTACAAGGACATGACATCCATTTCATTTGCTCAGGTTTTCTTTTATGTTGTTATGGAATTTTTTCAGCTAATTTGGTATTCAGTTCAAGCATAGGTAACAAATAGAATGGAATATCATTATAAACTGATTCTAGGAGGAGTTTGGATCAGAATGCTGTTTGTTTCTGTCTAAATATCCAGATTACAAAATCTGTACCTCTGATTGTTTGTGTAAACTTTTAATATCCCAATAGTGCAATCCTGTTTTATATGTATTTTGTATAAAAATCTTTGCACGCAACAATATTTTAGAATCTTCTCTCAAACTGAGAGCATTCACTAAATTTCAGATAAATACAGATCAACTTAATAGTTTGTCTCAGTCCAGTATTTATTTTCTCTGGTACCATTAATAGAGCTTTCTTATTCATAAAAGTAATTTTTAAACTTTTACCCATAAAATATCTTGACTTTAAATTTTAGTATAGAGGTATTCTAAATGCAATGTTTGGTAATAATTGTTTTATTGTATTCATAATAAGTTATATTTTTATTTATACATAAAATCATTTAATATGTTTCATGATTACACAGTCAATATATTTTGGTGAAACTTTAGAAAAATGTAAAGAAATGCTTCCCCAAAATATATTTTGTCAATAATAGCTAACCTGAGATACCAAGGTCTCTGTCATAATGAATAAGCAGAATTTTTATAATTTTAAAGTTTTCTCACCTAAACGATATTACAAACAACCTATGAAATTTAATATTCCTTTGTATCATCTTTTTAAGTGATATATAATATTCTACAGTACATCCTTAGAGTTTATTGAACTAATCAACTATATGTGGCTTATCAGAGTGTGTTTAATCTTGGTTCTTATAAACAATGCTGTATATAAAAATATATTTTCTTATGTATCAACACCTAAGATTGAAACTACACTGAAATATAATATAGCTATTTCATGATTTAGATGCATATTAATTTGGTCTGTGTTTACATTTACATATATGTTTGAACTCTATGTGCCAAACTCATTTTTAGTAATGCGAGTATAGCAGTGAATGAAACAGATAAACATGTAGGACATCACAAAGCTTAAATTACAGAACGGATGTGAAAAATATCAGAATGAACAGATTAATTTATATACAAATTACATGATTGCTATGGACTGAATTGGGTCCTGGCTTAATGTATATGTTGAATTCCAAACTCCTAAAGTAACTGTTTTGGAGAAAAGCTTTTTAGGAGATAAGTTGAAATGAGATCATAAGGGTTGGATCCCAGTCCGATCCTATAGGACTTAGGCCTTATACAAAGAGGAAGAGGCTTTTTCCTTCCATAGGCATAAACCAAGGAAAGGCCGTGTGAATACACAGCAATAATAGGGCTTTCTGCAAACCAGAGAGAGGTGCACGCCAGAGCTGCATGTTTCTCCAGGGCTGGAACGCTGATCTCAAACTCAGCCACCAGAATTGCGAGAAAATATATTTTTGTCATATGTGTATATATATGTGTGTGTGTGTTTGAGAGAGTGTGCATGCGTCTGTGTGTATATTAAGTGCATACATTTTATGTGCAATTTGTACACTTAGGGGGAGTGATTGATTTTACTTTCAACATGATTTCTTGAAATATGTATACATTTTTTGACACCTCAAGTGTGTGTGTATTATGTATGTATGTGTAAGTATGTGTGTGTGTCTGTGTACAAATATATAGACAGTTCATATATGTTTGTATCAACTCTACATGTTATGTATATATTAGCATTCCAGAGAAAGAGCATTATGAATTTTTGTGGTGTGACTCTAATTTTATAGAGAGTCAAGGGAGGGCCTTACTGATATGACAACTGAATATAGAAGATGGCATTGCAGATATTTGGAGAAAGGGTATTTCCAGGCAAAGGAAACAGGCAATATAAAGGTGCTAAGGCTACTGTATTCCTTATGTAATCAAGAAAAAACAAAATAGATAGGGCTACCAGAGTGTACCAAGAGGGAAAGAGTAGTTGGTGGTAAATTCGAAAGAGGATTTTAGGGGGGATGATGATATAGGACATAGTAAAGCCTTTGGTTTTAATGTAATGCAATGTGTAATACTCAGGGCTCTCCAAAGAAACAGAAGCAATAGGATAGATAGAGAGGCAGGTAGATAAAAGATTATTATGGAAATTTGCTCATGTGAATATGAAGAGTTAGGAATCCTATGATATGCTGTCTGCGAGTTAAAGAAATAGGAATTCTCCCAGACAATATCCAGCAAGATATATATACTGCTTTGTTTTTAGTTTGGTTTTGTTTTGTGGGTTTTTTGGTTTGCTTTTTGTTTTTAATTTCAACATTTTCCCTATAGATTTTTCTTTTCTTTTTATCTTTCTTTTATTTCTTCATTTTTCTAGTTTAAATATAATTTCCCCTTGTTGCCTTTTTCAACAATTAGAACTTCATTTTTCCTAGTGTTTCTATCCCTATTACTTGGTTCCCCACCCCACAATTTTATCCCGTAAAGTTTTTGGTTTCCTTTTTTTGGTTTGATTTATTGCATTTTTGTCTTTCCTCTCTACTTGGTGGGGGTGGGGTACTGTGTCCAAACAGGCTGGCAAAAAAATTAAGAAATCTGATGGTGTAATTCAATCTTGAGTATGAAGACCTGAGAATCAGGGGACCCAGTATAACTCTCAGTCTAAGGCTGAACAGGGTGGACTCGGCAGGAATGGTGGAGTCTCAAGGCCCTGGGGCATAAAAAGTGAATAGTCACAGCTTAAGAAAATAGAGAGAGAGACATAGAATATCAGGTTCAGCTTCTTCATCTTTTTATTGTAAGGGACTCCCGCAAGGATTAGATGATGCTGGCCCACATTGGTGAGGGAGATCTCTGCTAAGTACTGATTCAACTGCTAATCTCTTCTAGAAACTCCCTCACAGACACACCCGGAAACAATGTGCCCACTATATAATGGGCATCTCTTAACCCAGTGAACTTGACACCTAAAATTATGACATAATGTAATGTACCTTTTTAATAAAAATCACCCAGTCATTCTACTAGAATATACCAGAGGAATGCAGGACTAGAGTTGGGGTACTGATTCTAAGACTATCGCAATAATTTAGAGGACAGGTGATAACGGTTTGGACCAGAGGATTAGCAGTAGGGGTGGCAGTAAATGGTCAAATTTTAAATATATTTTAAAAATGAAGACAATTGAGATTTCCTTATTGGGATTGGCTATGACATTAGATAGTGAGGTATAAATAATATCAAGGTGCTGCCCTGAGAAAGTGGAAGAATGCACTTGCCATTATCTCCTGTAAGGAATTACGGATGAGTCTACTGAAGCAGGGTTGGAGGGAGAAATAAAAATCAGAGTGTAGGACATGTTAAATTTGAGATGCTAATTAGATGTAAAAGAAGAAATATCAGCTGACAGTTGAACATTTGAGAGTGGTTATCAAAAGAAAGGTGGAGGCTAGAAGTCTTCTGGATATAGATCTGAAACAATGAGACTAAAGATCACATATGGAGAGGATGTGGATTAAAAAGAAATTCCAATGATTGAGCTCTGGTGTACATCAATATTTCTAGGTAAGGGAACTAAGGAAGAAGAATAAAATGGACTAAGAAAAAAAAAAGGCCAGAATTATATTAGGAAAGAAGCCAGATACGGAAGTGACCTAGAAACAGGTGAAGATGTAAAGCTGCTGATAGATCAAATTAAATGATCATTGCATTTATTAGTCATTAGAAATGATGACCAGTGGCCTTGATGTGGGCTGTGTAAGTGTATTAGAGAGGGAAAATTCTAATTGAAATAGATTCTAGACAAACTGAGAGAAAGTATGTAAAGACAATGCTTTCATGAAGTATGTTGTAAGGAGTGCCTTATCTAAAGAGAAGTGAAAAAGAGATGTTTAAAGTTATCCCGCTTGTTTTGCATATTATTTAATTAATTAATTTTTTTTTTGGCCAGTGCTGGGTTTGAACCCACCACCTCTGAAATATGGGGCTGGCGCCCTACACCTTTGAACCACAGGCACTGCCCTAATTAATTTTTTGACATGAAAGAAATAATATATATAAGCATTTATTTGTATTCCAATGGAATAATCCAATAGTGATATAAAATTGGTGATGAAGGAGAGAAAGAAGAAAACCACTCAGGTACTGTTGTAATAAACAGGAGGTGCCAAAAAATCTGTATATGCATTTTAATATATACGCATTTTAAGAGACCTCATTGAAAGTAAAATTTATCATTTGAAAGTATATGAATTACAGGTAAAATGGATGTGAGTAGCACGCCTATGTACACTGCACTAGTAGTGGTACTTTCAATTCGACTTTGAAAATACATAGATAACATTACTTTAAATATATGCAATTTTTCTTGGCACCTTCTGCATGGGAGAAGGGATGCAGGGATGGTCATCAGATAGGCTCATGCATGAATAATTTATTAAAACAAGAAGACTCCTCAGAGCAGCGGTTCTCAACCTGTGGGTTGCAACCCCTTTTAACAATGAAAATACATTGCGGCATTAGGAAGGTTGAGAACCACTGCCTCAGAGAGTGTGGAGTGCTGATTAAAGTAGCTGAATGGGCATGCTTCCTACATTTTGGCAACCCTGAAAAGCATCTCTTTTTAAAAATAGGTACAAAATCAGTTGGAGACAGGTGTTGAATGATGGATTCAAGGTTAATGGACTAGGACTCTACCTCCAACTCTTGAAGCGAATTTAGATGGTGCTATACTTTGGATGTTTGTCCCCCAACCTCATGTTGCGATTGCAATTTGTTCTCAGTATTGGAGGTGGGACCAAACTAGAGGAGGCTGGGTTATAGGGGGGCATGCCTCATCAAAGTCTTGATGCTGTGCTCACGGTACTATGTTTCCGCCCTCCTAGCTCCTGTGAGTATAGTTGTTAGAAAAGGATTAGCATCTCCCCACCTCTCTTCCTCTCTTGCCACCTGACTTCTGCACATTCCTGTTCCCCTTTGCCTTTGACTTAAGTGGGCGGATACAGCCTGAAGCCCTTTCCAGATGCCCAACCTTGAACTTTCCACCCTAAAGAATGGTGAGCCAAATAAACCTTTTCCCTTCGTTATAAATTATCCAGAATAGAAAAGAGAAAGCTTACCTTAAAAAGTTGAAGAATAAAGCAAATTCACAAGGAGAAGCAGATATTTAAAGAGTAGACCATGGGGGTCCTTGCAAGAGATGTCTTTGACACCGCAGTCTTAGTTCTGCGTTGAGTATTTAGTGATGAGGTTCCGTAAAAGTCCCAAGTATCCTGTAAGCTTGAACCAATTTGTCTTGAAGTGTATTTCTTAATATCAAATGATAAATGCATAGTAATTAACTCATAGGTTTGTATGTAGGTGGGGAGAGCGGCTATGCTCCAATATCTGGGGACATTTAAACTTTGTTGTAGGTACTTCTGCTTCTATGAGTGAATAGACTATATCAGACTAGCCACCCCACTAACAGAAAATTTAAAAACTAGATGAAAAATACTTTAAAAATCAGTTTGCAGATCTTAGAAAGCAATCAAGGCAGCCTGATCTTGATGGACACAGTTACTACAGTGAAGGAAACAGAGAGATTGATGTGAGATTTACATTTCCTCTGGGGGCATTTGCTCATTCACTACGCTGGACATAAATGTCAAACAGAAAGCAACAGTCTAGAGCCTGTGGCAGTCCCTGTGGGCTCTGCAGACAAAAATTAGCACTCAAGGCTGCCAGAGCAACCAAGATTCGAGGAGTCAAAATCTTGGAGAAAAGAAAACTGCTGTATAGGGAAATCGCTCTGCTATTTTGCCTACAATTTCTTTTTGAGGTATTTACTGATTTTTAAACTGCATATGCTGAGGGCAAGTTATTGCAAACCTAAGCCATGCATAGTAAACTTGAGAATAAAGCGTTAAACAAACAGCACAAAAGACTCGCTCAGCTTGAGAGACAAACACTGGAGCTCAGGGCTCAATGGAGCCCTGCTAAGGACGCCAGACCTTTCAGTGGAGAATTTTTTTTGTTTGTCTCTAAATATAAAAGAAACTAAAAATATGCTGGCCCCTGTAAAACAAGAAATATAAAACACATTCTTGGTGATATTTTCACATTTTATGCATTTTTCTGGAAGTAAAGTTATCAAAAATCAAACCCAAACAATTTAAAAATCAGGAATAGGTCAAAGACATGCTTCTTTCAAGGAACAGGAGTAGGGGCAATGGCCAACTTTTTATGAGAAACTCTGAAAGTGAGACAGCACAGGGACATCATTAAAGTGCTAAGAGAACTGGCAAACTGCCATTCTAAACTCAAAACTATAATCCAAAATTAAAGTCAAAGAAATACACTTCCAGAAAATCGAGAAGTGGGAGAACTTGTTATTAACAGTGTCCTACTGGAAGTTATATAGAAATAATTTTTCAAAAAAAAAAGGAGGACGATTTTGGATGGCTGCAATTGTAAAAGTCACCCAAATGTTTACCTCTCCCTCGTCTACCCCCCCAGCCATTTTTTGTTGCAGATCCTTCCATCAGGATTGGAGTAAATACAATAAAAAAAAAAAGAATCTGTTTGCTGTTCGTTACCGATTGTGTTGTGCACCCCCAAACTTCATATGTTGCGGTTCTCACCACCAGAACCTCAGAATGTGCGCGATTCAATATGACTGATGTCCTTACTACAAGGAGAAATGTGTACACAGAGCCCCAGGCTACTCCAGAGACGCGGAGAGGGAGGACTCCGTGAGGACTCGGGAGTGAGACGGCAGCCTCCTTCCTCACACCCTCACCAGCAAGCCGCCCTCCTGACAACTTGATTTTTGGACAGCGAGCCTCCAGAACTCTGAGACGATGAGTATCTGTTGTTCAGCCCACACAGTCTGTAGGACTATTGGCAGCCCCGGGAATGATGTACAAGTCTACTGCTTAGACCAATGGAAACTGAGGAACATGATGAAACCAGAGGCTTGAAAATGGCAGAAGCCTTTTGGGCAACGCGGAAAGCATGTAGGAATTACTCTCCTGTGACTCTTCACATCCCCCAAAGCAGCATGTGCGGAATGATGGGGGCTCATCAGGTGGAGGATGAACTAGCACGTGGAATAAAGTCCCAGCTAGCCTTCCCAACAGACGCATCCTTCAACAGTGAGCCCGCCAGCTTTGGATATGTGAGTCAGCCGCCCAGATCACACTGCCGCTAGGGGTAGACTCCCGCACAACCACTAACGCTGGAGAGAACCTAGCTGTCAGCTGACCCAGCACACGACCAAGGCGGTACATCAATTTCTACCTCAGTAAAATAGTTGTTTTAAGTCACCTGCTGAAACTTGGGGTTGTCTGCTCACATCAAAAAATAAGTTGTAAAAAGACAAAAGTAAGAAAATTCAGAAAAGGATGAGACCCCTGGAAAAAATAAATATATTGATAAGTAAAAATTATTTTTGAATGTTTAAAATAAAATCAATAATATATTGGTAGGGTTGAAAGCACGACAAATAGAGTAATGTATAAAACTAATGCAAAAGTGACGAGATTATAAATAAAAGTGTCTTCGGGTGCTTGCTTTTATGAATTTGGCCATTTGGTGTGTATTTACGAAGCTTTTCTCTATAATGACACAAATATTTCTTTCTATGGTTTGGTTATTTATCTCCTTACGGATATATATATATACTCACACACATGTAAGTTATCTCAAAGGCTGTCCATAAAGTCACCATACTTAGGGAAATTGAAGCAAAATGTACCTATATTTGCAAAATCTGCATTACAAAATTTTAAAAAGAGGTTATCAACAGATAGAGAACATTTTGTAAATATTTTGTATATTTATACAAATACTTATATCTGCACATATATACACACTGATATTTTCTTCTAATACAACCATATATATTTTTTAAAATTTAAAAGTCAACTTTTCTTCAGTTACCTACAAGTCATTTGAGGGAGAATTGTAGGGCACAGATTGAACTTAATTTGTTTTTCAAGTAGCTAACCAATTGCTTACTAGTTTTTAAAACATTCTTCTTTCTTAATGAATTTAAGATATCCCTTTTTCATATATAAAATTTTATATGTAAAGATGATGTCATTTAAAAATATTCCTTTTCTTTCATTTCCCACAGTAAGTCATTAAGTTCTATTAGTTCTATTGCACTATTTCCATTAAATTTTCCAGTGAACTTTAATTCTCACTGACATCATTTTAAATGCAGACCCTCAACATCTCACATTCTATATTTTATAACTGATTTCTTATTAGCATAATGGTAAAATAAAACATTCTTCTCTTTTTTGTGTGTCAATTCTCAGCTCAAAAACTTGACTTGCTCTAGATAATTAACTTGACTTACTTGTAAAACCTTGAAGGGCCTACACAAATTTTTCTTAGTTTTACCTGTTGCAGAAAACACTTTATGAGTCTCTCATGTGTCAGACATTTTCTAAGAAGAGGTATTGACAGACTTTAGTTTAGATGATTTTTCAAAGGTATTTTTATAACAAACAACCTTGAAAGATAAAGATTGCTTCTCCTTTTGGAGCAGAGGCAGATTTTATCATCCAGTATTAAAAAAAATGATAACAATGTATCTCTCTGCAGCAAAGTTTAGGCAAACATTGGTAAAACATCAGCCCCTTGAAAGTTTGGGGTTTCCTAAATTCACGTTTCCTCAGCTGTGGCACATACCACCTACATCACCTGGGCCATTCTACCTCATCAGTGGGATTTGACAAAGCCAAAGTAAACTTGAAGCTCAAACTGGCTACTATGTCACGAACAAGACATCTCTTTGTCTCTGAGTCAGGAGTTTTGTGTCTTTTGCCAACATTCATGAGACTGTCCCAAGCTAATTTGGTAGTTTACAAGTGGATATAATCCCAGGCTATTCTCATTTTTGACATTACTCAGCCAAGCAGAGCTGCTCACTGTAGTGTTTCAGCCAGGCTAATTTCCTTAGACTATTCCACCCATGCAATACTGCTTTTATCTGTGGAATTGTTTTTATAGTTCACCATTAGACTTCTGCAATAATATTTTTAATATCCTCAGCTCCCATGGTTATATGACACTGTGACCATTTTTTTTTAATTGATTTTCGCCAATAGGTTCATTCTGCCTTCTCGGTGTGCCCAAAACCACTCTGTTACTTTAATCTGGGATAACTCAAGCATTTAATAGGTTATCTATTAAAATAAACGGAGTGCAGAGTGTGGTGGCTCACACCGATAATCCTAGCATTTGGGAGGCGAGGTGGGTGGATTGCCTGAGTTCATGGGTTCGAGACCAGCTTGAGCCAGAGCAAGACCTCATCTTGAAAAATAGCCAGGCGTTCTGGCGGGTACCTGTAGTCCAAGCTACTTGGGGAGTTGAGACAAGAGAATCACTTAAGCCCAAGAGTTTGAGGTTGCTATGAGCTGTGATGCCACAGCATTCTACCGAGGGTGACAAAGTAAGTCTCTGTCTCTAAGTAAATAAATAAAAATAAACTATTTCTAAGATAAATGTCACAGTTTTCTCTAGCCTGATTTCACACTCATTGTTTGACTATGGTCCTTTTGATTTCATTGTCCCCTCTGTCATTCTTTATGACATATGTTATGCCCAGAGCAGTGCTCAGCACATCATAAGTGCTCAAAATAAATTTGTGGGATGAACGAATAAGTAAATAAATGTTTGAAAATGAAGTGATGTGTAGGGGACTACAGATGAAACATTTTCATGGCCTTAAATTATGATTTCCTTTTCACCTTGCAAATATTTATTCAACAAATATTAGTTGCTAGATATCAGCATGTCTATGTGGTCTTTAATTAAATGAATTAAGAAATTATACCAGTCAATGATGCCCAGTAAGAGCAGAAAATAATGTCAAATTTTGTAGCCAATTTCTTCAGGAAAAGGATTATCATTATTATTATTATCATTATTTATATTATTATTTTTGAGACAGAGTCTTACTTTGTCACCCACAGTAGAATGCCGTGTGGCATCACAGCTTACAGCAACCTCAAATTCTTGAGCTTAAGTGATTCTCTGGACTCAGCCTTCCGAGTAGCTGGTACTATAGGCATCCACCACAATGCCTGGCTATTCTTTAGAGACAGGGGTCTCGCTCTGGCCCAGGCTGGTCTTGAACCTGTGAGCTCAGGCAATTCACCTAGCCTCAGCTCCCCAGAGTGCTAGGATTACAGGCATGAGCCACCACGCCCAGCCCAGGAAAAGGATTTTGATACATTTTTCAATAGCAGCAGTAATAGAAGTAATAGAAAGATAGATTTCCTAACAGGAACAAGGAGTTGGGACATAGTAAAGATTGTTCTGTTTTCAGTAGAAGATGTGGTGAGAGATGATGGAATTAAATGCGGGAAACCCACAAATAAAAATGAGACCAATTTCCCCATGTCCTGACTAAGTAGGCACTATGGGTAAGCTATAGAATCTGTACTAACGTGCCCCATGGAAATCAGGGAGCAAAGACGATGACTGAAAACTTGGCAGAGTTAGAGTCTGATCTCTGTTCTAAGTAACAGCACATGGCCAAGGCTGTGGCAGTCTGGGAGAGGAAGGTGTTTGTACCCTTACCCCATGAGTAACATGGTAAAATGTAATGTTTTATAAAATACAAGTTTCATTTTCAATATATAATATCTTGATGAAACAATTTAAATTGTTGTTGCCTGTTAAAATATTTCTATGTCTTTTTGTTTTATTTTGAACTCTTACTAGCAAGCATCTATGTAATATATCTGTACACGGCAATGGATATAAAAGCAATTCCATTATTTCTCTGAACTAGGCAAATGCCAGGTACTCAGGTAACCCGTAGCTCTCCCATGATTATCAACATTTAGAGCTAGGCTTTGATTTAGAGGTTTTTAAATTATGCTGAGGAACATGGGCCCATTTAAAAATTGCTTATTTGACATATTTAAGCTCAGGAAAATGCACACACATGCACACACAATTATTGCCATATAATTTTACAAGGGCTAGAGACTCTTAATACCTATACATGAACCTAGTGAATTCTATATCCTTCCAAGTACACAGTAAACTCAGAGAAATAAAACGTGATTTTATTTATTGTGAAATGTCTGTGATAGTCACTGGGTTAGAAGATTTTAACATTTTATACTGAAAATCTTTATCTGCTTTGAATTCAATTTACAATAATTAGATTTATTTCATGTGTGGGAATTAAAGCTATGTATCAGACAATTGTAGCAAGTGTTCAGAGATATGTAATAATTTACAGAATTGGGTTTGAATTCTAACTTTCTCAACTAATTATGATTCTTTGAGTTTTTCATTTTCAGAAAATGTAATCCAAACTGATGCAAGCAGAAATATAAAAAATAAAAATAAAGGGGAGATTTGTTAATAGTCAAGCTTTAGACACAGCTCAATCTAGCAGTTCAAATGCTATAATGCTATATTTAAATATTCTTGATTCTCTCCCTGTGGAAACTTACTTTTTGTTCACTGAGCTCAATTTCCTGGCAAGCTGTCTTTTCATTAGATAAAAGGTAACAGGTTCTGGTTCTTTTTCAAATTTATCAGGATGAGGAGAAAAAATATATATACATATACATATACATATATATACACACACACATATATTTTAATACATATAATATATTTTATATATTAAATTATTTATATATAGATAGATAAATTTATCTTTTTTGGTAGTACAAGTAAAAGCCAGACTAATTTTTTTTCTTTCGTTTTTTTTTTTTTTTTTTTTTTTTTTTAATAATTGGTGTGCCAATATATGTAAAAAAAAAAATTTATATAATTTTTTATTTTTTTTTTGTAAAATTAAAAGCCAGAATATTTTTTTTTTTTTTTTTTTTTTTTTTTTTTTTTTTTTTTTTGCATAAGTCGTGGACCTATATCTGAACCAATCACTTTGACTATAAAGTTGAAATACCCTGCGTGGCCAAACCCAATTCAAATCATCACTTCAAAAACTGACGGGGACGTGAGTCAGTTGTCCCTGTCAAAGAGTGTGATTGAATCTGGCAAGCCATGATCGCCAGATTAAACTGAGTTAATTGTTACCAAAATAAAATAAGAAAGACGCAAGTCTGGGAAAACAATATATGCACATAACACCCAATTACCATCTGTGTGACCTTGGGCAAGTTATTTACCTCTGAGTGTCTCAGTTTCTCTAACTGTAGAACAGAAATGATCTACCATCTAGAGTTTCATGATCATTAAGTAAAGTAGATAATCTGTATACTTTTGCTATGTGAGTACCATATTAAAATTCTCAACAGATGATAGTTTCCTATTTCATCTCGGCCTCCTTTGACCGCCTGCTCCCTTATCCGATGCCAGATGTATCAGTTCCATTCCACCCAAAACACACGATTCTCATGGAATCTTGACAATCTGTTAGAATCTCTTTTTTTCCTCGCTTTCTTTCTCCTCTGTAATATCTGTACTTTGGAACAAGCAGGATGGAGTACAAGGGCTGACCTCAAAGATTGTGAATGGAAAGCAGTCTGAATGGAGAATTTAGTGGGAGTAATTGTGAAACAGCGCACGTGTGCACCACACGAATAATTGGAACAACTCTAATATCAACATTTTTCAGATAAATGATTTCTTCTTTTATTATAATATGACTTCTGTTTATCTTAGATCGATTCCTCGCATTTTATATTACACCTACTTTAAAAAGTTCCCTTAGAAATAACCTAAATTAAATCAGCAATTCTTTCTGTGCCACTGCTATTTGGTTCAATTATTTGAGAACAGAGAATTAATATTAAGGCTAACAATAGTTACTTACATAACATTATATCTTAATGAGGTTGAAGTGTTAACAGTGGCTAGAGAGAGTTATGCCATGAAACTAGTACACATTAATTGAAAAACTATATTATAATCACACTGCAAATCAAATAGCCCAGACACCTTGACAAGGACATTATTTCAAACGTGAAGCCTCATGGCATCAGCTGAGCGCATTGCACTGAACCTTGAAAGTCCTCACAGATTCATTAACTCTTTAACACAATTATGTGGAAGTAAGTTTGAACTTTCAAACAGATTTTATTAAAATATCATGCATGCTATGTGAATCTTGGAATGAAGAGAAAGACAATAAAGACCCAAACCACATAACTAATGGAGATTTCAAAACAATAATCTGTGCTTGCTATAGGTAAATGGTTTTAAGTATATAAAACAATGTAATAGGAATGTTAGCAAAATAGTTTCCTGTAATGCATATTTTCTTTCTTGGAAATTTTGAATACATATTTAGTAACTTGTTTCTTCATATTAGGTATATATTTTTTAAAAAACCCAATGTAATACCAGGCAATAAACATGATTTTTAAATGAAGGGAAATCTCATTTGTTAAAATACTACAAAATTTAGAAAGACTTGATTTTTTTTTTTGTAGCAACAGAGTCTCACTTTATCACCCTTGGTAGAGTACTGTGGCATCACACAGTCACAGCAACCTCCAGCTCCTGGGCTTAGGCAATTCTCTTGCCTCAGCCTCCCAAGTAGCTGGGACTACAGGCATCCGCCATAAAGCCTGGCTATTTTTCTGTTTTTTTGCAGTTTGGCCGAGATTGGATTTGAACCCACCGGTGTATATAGGGCCGGTGCCCTACTCGATGAGCCACAGGTGCTGCCCAGAAAAACTTGATTTTTTAACATGATGAGATATTTAAGTCTTTAAATGAAAGCAAATTTTTCCCCTAAATGAAATATTTCTTTGTTCTGTACTCCTGACATAATCTACAGGAGAATGACTTATCACTTTTACTTTAAAAAATGTTTACAATTTAGAACAGCAATTCTGAGTACTGGTTGTTCTGGTATTTACTGATTACAGTGAAGATAGAAACGTAATTTGAGTTGGAGGTGGGAATCATTGGGAGTTCCGTTAAAAATTCTATTAATCATTCTAAAAAATTATCTGTGGTTGCCAATGCCTTTTACCATCTCCTATTTATTCAGAAATTTCCCTTTTCTGAAATTGAATTGTAAAAACACCATCTGTTTTGATATATATCTTCTTTTCTATATCTCTTCTTTTTCTATTTTTGTCTTTTAATTTCTCCATTCTAACATACTCCCTTGCTTTAATCTTCCTAGCCTTCTACAGATGTAAAAAAAAAAAAAAAAAGTCTGGAAATTATACTTTAAAATTATAAAGTTAATTTGAAAAGAAAAAAACCTAGAATATTCATAGTATCAGAGAATAATGCCTAATATAAAGCTATAGGAATCAGTACAAGTACATTGTCAAGTTTCAAGGCAGCTCCCGTGTCCTAAATATGTCCACGTTTCAGGACATAGTTTCACCCTGCCTGTCTTGGGGTGCTCTTGGTTGAAAAGTGACCAGATACTCCAAAGTAAGGGACTCATGAAGCAAAGTTTATTGAGGAAGAGAAAGATAAGTTTATAGAGTTAGAAAGTTTACAAAGTAAGATATGTTTGTTGTAAACAGCAAAAGCACCTCCATTACCACAGAACATAGGCCAAGAGGCCTGGGTTGTGGCCAGTGCTTCTGTTTTATACACTCTGGGTTGGGCCTGACTCGTTCCAAGTCACCTTGGAACCAGACTCTTACTGCACATGTGGACCTCCTATGAGCTCTCTTGCGTTTCCATTGTAGGGGTGTGGACCACAATCTAGATTTAGGCTAAGGAGATAACTGCTAAGGCTATTCTAGGTCACCTTCAAGATGCTGTTGTGCCTGTTGCTAGGCTATGTTCTGCCACATCTTTTTTGGAGTTGACATGCTAAGCTCTGATTGTCAGATTGGTAAGACATTCCCTCCCCTAGAGATGAGCCATAACTTGGGACAAAATCAAGGTGGTTGGTACCAACATGGAGGCCTGAGAGCTATGTCCTTGTCCTCCTTCCCAGGAGAACCAGATTTTTAGCTAACAACCTAACATTACCACCATGAGAATAGACAAATAAGAATAGGCCAGAGTTGAGAGTTCAAAAAGAGACCCCATGCCCATCTGGTCTCTTGATTTATGACATGGTAGCACTGGAGTATGATGAAAATAAGATATGTTTTCTTTTTCTAATAACTGTTACTAAAAATATTGGCTATTCATATGAATAAAAAAAATCTTGATTTTTGCTCAATACCATATGCAGAAATCAGTCACAGATGTATTATTGCAAATTAAAATGTGTGATAAATAAACTGTAATATTTCTATATGAAAACCAAGTAAAATATTTTCATATTAAGATATATAAAGATTTCTTTCTTTTTATTCACAAAAAAATACAAATAGGTGATTTACCACATTAAGAGATTTTATTTCTCCAAAACATCATTAAAAGAGTAAAAGTTTAAGTCACACATTGGGAGAAGACATTTACAATACTTATTTCTGACAAAGAACTCATATCCTATTATATTTTTTGGTAAAACTCCTATGAAACACTAAGAAAAAGAGAAAACTCAGAAGAAAAAAATGACAAAAATCTCGACTAGACACTTCACATAAGGCAACATCAAATGGTAAACATATCAACTAATGCTAAATTTAATTCATCTCTAAGGAGATGTGAATTTAAATCTCAGTGTCATACTACCATACAGCCATTAGTATTGAAAAAAACGAAGAAGACTGACACCAAGTGTTGACACACCGTGGAGCAACTGCTGTGGCAGGTTAAATTGTTACTGGGATTTTGGAAAACAAGTGATCATTATTTGCTAACGTTCAACATATGCATACTGTTTGAAGCGGCAAATCTCCTGCAAAGTATAAATGCAACAGGACTGTATACCAATGAGCACTTGAAGACAAGTCCGATGATATCCATGGCAGCCTTGTTTACAGCAGTCCTAAACCAGAAACAAGTTGAACACGAGCATAATTAATAAATACCATCACTACTCAGCAAGGAAAGTGAGCGATGCTATCTCTGAGCAACAGAGGAGGGCAGACGCACACAGCAAGCGTGAAGCAGGAGAAGCCAATCACAGCAGGCTTCGTACTGTGCAAATACACATAACATCCAAAAAAACCAAGGAGGACTAATCACCACAGTAACTATCTGCTGAGAGAAGGTGAGAGACTGCAAGTGAAGTTAACTGGAGCTTCTGATGCCATTCTACATCTGTATCTCATTACAGATACGTGTTCACTGCCTTCAAATCAGTGAAGTGTCTGACTTGTATTTTGGGACGTATAGTTCATTAAAAATATGACATATATTTCTCAATGTCTTTTAAAATTCCTTCCTGTTTCACAAGAACGTGCTTTTTAATAGATGTAAGTTCTTGATGCTCTTTCTAAAGTGAAATTTAAAGATATTTAAAATTGTACACCTTCTATTTTATATTTTTTTATTGAATCATAGCTGTGTACATTAGTTCAATCATGGAGTACAGTGTGCAGGCTTCATATACAATCTGAGATATTTTCATCCATCAGTTCAACATAACATTCGTGAGATTTTCTCATTTACTGTGTGAAAACATTTGTGTTCTGCATCTAGTAGTTTTCTCCTGACCCTTCAAAGATGCACCTCAAGTGTGATTTCACCCTTTATCCTCTCTTCCCCCACCCTCTCCCTCCCCTTCCCTCCCTCTCCCCTTTCCCCTTTTCTTGTGCAATATTTGGGTTGTAGCCTTTACATGAAAGGTATAAATTTGCTTTATATTAGGGCTGTATACATTGGATACTTTTTCTTCCATTCTTGAGATACTTTGCTAAGGAGAATGTGTTCCAGCTCCATCCATGTAAATATGGAGGTAAAGTAACCATCTTTCTTTAAGGCTGGGTAATATTCCATGGTATCCAAGTACCACAATTTATTGATCCATTCGTGGATCGATGGGCACTTGGACTTCTTCCATGACTTAGCAATTATGAATTGGGCTGCAATAAACAATCTGGTAGATATCTTTGTTATAATGTGATTTTTGGTCTTCTGGATATATACCAAGTAAAGGAATTATAGGATCAAATGGCAGATCTATTTTTAGATCTTTGAGTATTCTCCAAACGTCTTTCAAAAAAGGAACGTATTAGTTTGCATTCCCACCAGCAATGTAAAAGTGTTCCCTTTTCTCCACATCCATGCCACCATCTCTGGTTTTGGGATTTTGTTATGTGGGCTAATCTTACTGGAGTTAGATGATATCTCAAATTAGTTTTGATTTGCATTTCTCTGATGATTAAGGATAGTGAGCATTTTTTCATGTGTCTGAAGTCTGTGCGCCTGTCTTCTTTAGAGAAGTTTCTCTTCAGATCCTTTGCCCATCCTGAGATGGGATCCCTTTGCCCATCCTGAGATGGGATCACTTGTTCTTTTCTTGCTAATACATTTGAGTTCTCTGTGGATTCTGGTTATTAAACCTTTGTTGGAGGCATAACCTGCAAATATTTTCTCCCATTCTGAGGGCTGTCTGCTTGCTA
>CAUYON010001104.1:0-48382 GCA_963573935.1 Arctocebus calabarensis
CCGGCATGAAAGCTAGGCCAACAGGAAGTTGCAGTTTGGGCTATAACAGGATGTGTGCAAGGGAGGGGGGGGGTCAATCCGGAAAATTATTTCTCGGTACTGGGAGGAGGTGGATAGATGTCCCCAAGCTGTGTTTTGACATTTAAGCCTGGCTTGGGCGCCCTTTTTGGGCCCTCACAGTTCAAAGGAATGTGAAGAGCATTTTAAGGTTTCTAGTGCCTTATAGATGTTTCTTTTTACAGCAGTCATGTCCCATATGTACTTATTTAGGATCTTAAATTGTCAGTAATAATCTACTCTTAATTACACATTACGAAAACATCAAGACAGTATCCATACTAGAAAATAAAACCCCAAGTAGTTGAGAAATTATATTAAAAGTGATGCAGTTAACTAAGAATTATTATGACCTCAGAATCTAAAAAATGTTTCCTTGGGAGAATATCAGAACTGGTTGGGCTTTTCCTGTATAGATACACGTGTAGATAGATAGAGGTATATACACACACAGTATTAGCATATAGTATATGAGAGGAGGGTTATAATGATATCATACCAGGTTTAGAACGCATCATCTGAGAATACCAGACAATATTCGTGATTTCCAGGGAAGGAGTATCCTGAATAATGCCACCAGTGAGTAGATTTATAAACAAAGAGCTTGGCAGGTTGCACTGGAGACAAGTCAAGTTCTCTGGAAAATATGAATCACTCAATAAACCCTCACTTGCCCTTAAGGTGAAGCAACTTTGAAATACAATGCAGAGCATGATAAACCACGGAGGGGTACACCCCGGTCCTCAGTGCACACAGCATGATTAGAGTTAAGACAATAAAAGACTATAACATTTTATGAACTAGTTTATTGAATCCTTTGGAGACTAACACTGTTTGGTAGTTCCTAGAAGGCTTTAGGTAAATTAATCCCCAAGAGGTAAACAAATTAACTTTAGACTAAATAACACCTGCAAAAAAAAAAAAAAAAAAAAAAAGCCCAACAATTTAGCATTGTTGATTATTAGGAAGCATACAATAGAAGTATTAATTTCATTTTATGAGTTCCTCCTTAGTTTTCAAAGACTCTTTTGTAAAGGGGAAAAAAATTGTTTTCACGTTTGCTCCAGGCTACCCTGTGCAAAAGGTACTTGTTTTCAACTTCCAAAATGAATTTCTGATTGACCTTAATGATTCTGTTAAATTTCTATATAAGGTGAAGGCAATTGGAAACACAAGTTTGTATTTTAAACTTCCAAAGCCAATTTTGTTCCTTTACTTTTTTGTTAATTTTTCTAAGAAACGACTCTACAAAAACCAAGAGGCTTCTATAAACTTGGGATTACTAGGAGGAATATTAATATAAACTTCTTAGAAATTCAGATTCCTCAAGATCAACAAAAGTACACTTTAAAAAAGTAAATTATCTTCATTTTGCCAGTTACTCAACTCTCATCATTTAAAACATGTTCAGTCTTTCCCTGTGGGCCATTCTGACAGAGAGAGAGAATGAAATTGATTTAGTCTTGGCAATATACAAACAGTTCCAGAAACAGAAATAATTTATTTTCTCAATCTCATTCTTACTTTCTTTGCAAGAGATTAATTCACTTTAATTCAATTACTGGCATGATTTTTTATACCCAACTTCTTTGAAGTGGGCACATTAGTTTTCTTTTTGAAAAAAAAAATCTCTTCCCATTATATCAAATCTTTTTCTTAAAAGCTTCAAATTGCCCATAATTATTACATTCAAAATGTCACCAAGCCATGAGATTCAACATGATTCAGGAATACATTCAGTTCTTCGAAGTGTATAGATCATACCATATAATCAAAAGCTTTGGAATGACCCAGCATACACTAATATACACATACACATATCGTTTTCTGATTAGCAGCTTTTGGAAATGGAGTACAAGTGTGGAAGTGGAGATGGAATTTTTGGTTATTAAGGACCTACTAAGTGGCAGGCACTATGCCAAGCACCTGACTTTCATTACCTCATTTAATACTCAGAAATTTCTGTGGTATGACTATCCCTACATCATACACGTGAGAAATTAACCCACGGAAGTCATCATATATCCAAGGTTATGTAACCTGCACCACGGAATGCATTGAAATTTGAATGCGGTTTCCTTACCTCTAAAGCCCAGGCTTTTCCTATCTCACTGCATTGCTGCCCTGGGAAGTCACTTCCTTGGATAACAGTATCAGTAGGAAGGTAAAACTATTGCTTGCCTCTTTGGGGTTAGTATCAACACTTTCCCATCCTTTAGCATGGATAATACAGAGAGGCCAGTACTTCTGTTGGAGAGTAGAAATAATCTAGAGGTCGTTGTCCTTCTTCCTGGCCACCTTGCCCTGGTACTTATTCTCTTCTCTGTGGAACTGAGATTTGGTGTGGAAAAAAATCATAAGACGAGAATGAACTGAACATTGTGCCACCTTTAGCATTTATTAGAGATACTTATGCAAAATGAACTACAACTTGTTCAATGCAAAACTGTTTTTGATAAAAGCATGCGATATGCATAACCACTAATTCTCTGAGATCACAGATGAAGATACTCAAATGATTGGCATCTTCGGTCAACATGCAAATAAAGGCACAAAGGCGTAAAGAGGTTTGGTAATTTGTCTAGCCACACAGCAAATAAAGGGCAGAATCGAGATTCAAACCCAGTCCTTCGTGACTCTACAGAACCTTTCTCCCCTTCACTGGGTATCAGAACCATTGGAGAGCTTTTACAAAGTACAGATGCCCAAGCTTCAATAACTGTTGAGTGAGACTCTCCAAGGTCAGGACATCTGGATTTTGTTTTTGTTCTGTTATTCGTTTGTTCAAACAACTTTCCCTGCTATATCCCAAAGTTTGATAACCTCACTACCATACCATCCTGCCTTATGGTCTTACAGACATGGCCCTCATTAAGGCACTAACAACGTCTAGACTCTAGATTAATCCTTTACATCTTATGGGAGTTACCAGTGAACTACAAAATTCTAACACTTTGTGAATTTTTGTGAATTTGTATACTGAGTGTGATCCTTTTTACTTTCATTTGCATGCAACTATTTATGTTTAATTGTTCTTGTTTTAGAGCTAACTTGCAGATGCCATTGGTTTGCTTTTACTCAGCACTCTAAAAATTCTCTGAAAAATGTTACAGTGTCAGGTGGCACCTGTGGCTCAAAGGAGTAGGGCACCGGCCCCATATACCAAAGGTGGCAGGTTCAAACCTGGCCCTGGCCAAAAACTGAAAAAAAAAAAAAAAAGTTACAGTGTCTCTTTTACTTGGGATACCAAATGTTCCTCAGAGATTACCCTTTAGTTGAAAAAGCTTTATTCTTTTTTTGCAAGATAAAACTATTAAGCAAGTTTTGACGGGTCTGAAAGGGGGGCACTCGACCGGCACAAAACTCACAGAACACCAAGGCTTGTACGAAAGGTCTTTATTGGCGGGGAAGCTGCAGAGCAGCATGATGGAGGAGGGGAGAAAGAGAGAGAAGAGGAGAGGAGAAGAGACACACACGGGGGGATGAGAGAGAAAAGAGAGAGAGCAAAAGACAAGGGCATCTGATACAGACTCGGTTAGGGGAGGTGTCAGGATAGTAGAACAGCCAATAAGGTGTTATTGTTCTGATGCGAAGAGCCGTAGGGGGCGGGCCATAAGTTTGAGCTTTTCAGTGGATAATCGGCATAGGGAGACAAAGTTGTGCAATTATCTAACAGGGTCATTTGGACTAAATAATGCAGTTATATTTGAAAAGGGGAACTGAGCAAAATGAATAAAAATCAAAGACTCATGATTAGAAAAGACATGACTATCTTCAATCACTGCCAGAAACTAGCTATCAAACCTCTGTGGGTACTTCCAAGGTGAAATCATGTGGGTCACTAGTTAATCATAAAAGTCCAAGTTCGGAGCCCCTGCATTGTTTCAAAAGCATTATATAAATTAGATACCCCACCTCTCACCCAATGAGTTTATACAGTGAGAAGGGATGTGATACGCTCTTAGAATAAGTGTATTATTGTATACAGTTGTACACAAAATAATTGTATTTTCTTTAGTGGTGTTGCTTTCTGTGACATTTTTGAAATAGGATTTTTCTTCACTCATTTTTATTCAGTCTTTCTTACCTTTAATTAATTTCTCACATTAGCAAAAAAATAAAAACAAAACCAAAATCCCTTTGCAACGAGCCAGAATCCATCCAGGTTCCATTTGCGTCATTTCATCTTTAGTCTTATTATTATTGCAAAAGAAGAGGGTCTGCTCTGAGCACTTTGAGCTCCCACTGGCAATTAGTCGAGAGGACTCAAGGAACACTTTGTGTCCTCTTGTAGCAGCTGTTACCTTCTGTCTTTCAAAACACAAATACAAAAGAGCTGATAGCCAAGCAGTTTCAGGCAGTAAGCTCCCATTTGTTAGACCTCTTACTATTCTTACCTGGATTCATTATAGTGCCAACAAATGAAATTTGAGTCTTTTCAATGAACTGCTTACCGTCACACATAAAGAGAAGAACAAGAATCAAGGAATTTACAAACTAGAGGGGGAGATTTAAGCCATGAATTTAAGAATAGACATGAATTTTTAGAGTCAGTGTTTCCCCAAGTACAGCGCCTGGACCTGATCCATCTGCAGAGGAGGTTAAGGACAGCTTCTTGAATTATACGCCTAACTACTGACTCCGTAGGTTCCCTGATTTTTTTTTTAATGCCTTCAGATTGAAAACCACTAATGTGAAGAATATTCTAAGCTATAGTTATAAAGGGAAGTGAGTCATAGACAATTGTTCATCTGCAATTGTCCATGTTAACACTCTTAACTGGAAAAATTCTTATCATTTGCATGCATTGAAATCAACTGGGGAATTCACTCTGAAATGCACTAGCGCTTCCAATGCGGTCCTCTTGGTGGATAACTCTTTGAAAAGTGCTGGCCAAAACCACCGAACTGTGGAATGCAGTTGGCTAGCATCTCTATTCAGACTGTGGCAATATCTGTAAAGAGTATTTGTTTTCAGAAGTTATAGCAATATGGTGAGATCCCTGACAAGGCAGGTCATATTGTTACCAATATGACCACATACCAGAGCTACGTGGTAAAACAGGATCTTCTTGGGGCACTGTGGTTTGAAGTGATGCGGCCTAATCATCCACTTACTTCAACTGACCACAATCAACTACTATCTAGATCAGAAAACTCAGACTTCTAAAAACGCCACTGTATTCATTCAGATATGCCCTCTTCTTTGAAAATACAAATCAATAGATAAAACATAGATTGGGACAGTATTTCCTAAAGTCATAATTATCTCTTAAAACAGTGATGATGTAAATGTATTATCATGGTGCTGTTCAACGTTGCACAGTTTGTTTGAAAGTATTGTATGGTATAAAAGCATCCTCTGCTTTTAAATGCGTTGGAACCAAAGACAAAAGAAACCCTATTTATGGCAGCTTACATCAGAGGCAAGGAACACCCTCCACCCCAAGGGTGGATGCTAAAGTCATCTTTCACTTCCTGCTCTCCAGTAGCCAGAACTCATCACAGGCCAAAGTCAGAGTCCACAGAACCCTAAATAAATTTCCAGTGAATAAAGCCTATCACACAGACTCAAAAATAGGTTTCTACAAAGTCAATTGTCAAAAAAGAGGGGAATTGGCTATTTGGATAGCTACTGGATAGCTTATTTGGAAAAATCAAATGGCTTATTTGGATAAAGCAAAAAAAAAAAGGATTTTTCATGAGCTTATCCAAAAAATATTTAATGTATGTTTGTTGTACAGTTAATATGAAATACCAGAAGGGACAACATCTGGTTCAGAAAGCAAACATTTATATCGCGCTTGTGATTGATCAAAATTGGAAGAAACATAAAAAGATCTTCTGGAAGAAACCGAATCACCTCTCCGTTGACAACGTGCCTAGGGCACTTTATCAACCTTACCAATCCCAGAAGTCAAAAAAGCATTGAGGATTGATTGACCTAACTTCCAAATTATTTTCAGAATTGTAGTAACCCCACTGAACAGGCTAACCATACAGTGCAGGAAAATGACAGACAGAGGAATTACCAGACCAATATGTGAATTTAATTTCCTTCTCCAGTCATTTTCATTAAATTCCCAGGATGGCCCGCGAACATGGTCTTGCCTGTTACAAATAAGTTGTGGCTTCTCTGATTACCTGAGAGCAACGTTTTGTTATGAAAACCTAGCGTGGGTCTCTACTAAAGAGAAGCCTACTACTCAGGATCTAGGAGTAGATGAAAACATTGCTCTGAGGTTTAAGGGAAGAAGGGTAATGTCTCTGCTTAAAACCACAGTCTCATTTTCTCTCCTCGTAACCTTTCTAAATATTTAGTTTTACTTTTGTTTTCCTCACTGTTAACACACCATACCAACACTACAATAATATTCTGTTTAATCAAAACGGGTTGGAAGGAGTCATATTTTCTGAGAAAATGAGAAATACCAATTCAATCTAAGAATTTCCGCATGGAGGAGAAAGTAGAGAACCCATCTTATGTGAACAATTGTGATAAAAGTTAAAACTGCCAGTGCTCTTCTCTTTTTCCTTCATAAATAACCTAGAATATTAAAATAATTAATATCCCATAAAAGTACATGAACTTGTACTATTCTCTTATTAAACAATAACTGCCAGCTGTATTAAAATGAAATTACATAAAAATTGTATCTGTCTCATAAATGTGCTCGATTTGTTAATTTCCAATTATGTTTGTTGCTGCTAAGACATCTTGTTAGTCTGGGCTGGGTAACCGAGTCGTTGGTGATTTTGAGAGTGATTTGTGAAGCTGTGTAAAGGCTGCTAATTTTGCAATGAAAGCAAGTATTTCCCAGCCAAATATAGAAAGTATCACCATGTGTAAACATTAGGCTGCCTTACAGGAGAAAGGAGGATAGAGGCAGGATGTGGATGACTTGCTATCGCTGTTTCTGTCTGAAGGAAAAGGATAAAATAAACAACTTACTGGTTATGGAACTGGCTTTTTCAAATATTTCTCAAGTTAAAAGGAGCAGGAATTTAATGAAACTGGCTGAATTGCATGAAATAAATCAGATGGCTATTGAGTATAAATGCCTTCCTCAAGTAATATTATTACGACTAAAAACAGTTTTTAAATATAATTCATTGGACTGGGTGTGGTGGCTCACACCTGTGATCCCAGCACTATGGGAGGCCAAGTCTGGTAGACTGCTTGAGCTCAGGAGTTCAAGGCCAGCCTGAGCAAGACCAAGACCCCATCTCTACCTTTAATAGTAAAACTAGCTAGGCATTACAGCGGGTGCCTATAGTCTCGGCTACTCCAGAGGCTGAGGCGAGAGGATCTCTTGAGTCCAAGAGTTGGAGGTTGCTGAGCTACAGTGATACCACAGCACTCTACCCAGGGTGACAGAGGGAGACTTTTCCTCAAAAATAAATAAATAAATAAATAAACAAATAAATAAATAAAATTAATCGCATCGGTACAAACAAGAGCAATGTGATGATGACGGTGAGGATGGCCTTTGTATATTGATCCGTATTTACATTTCAGCTGTTTGAGAACATCAAAGAAGTTTGTCCGAACGTGCACGAGAAGATCAGAGCCATTTCTGCGGATCTCAATCAGAGTGACTTTGCCATCAGCAAGGAGGACATGCAGGAGCTGCTGTCCTGCACCAACATCATCTTCCACTGTGCAGCCACTGTGCGCTTTGATGACCCGCTGAGGTACAGTTCCATTTCCCCCATGCCTTGTGTGCCTGTGTGTGCCTGGGCACCTATGTGTGTAAGCTCCCTTATGGTTTCTGTGAAAAATAAACAAAGCAAACTTCAATGAAATGAAAACACAAAGAAGCAAAACTTCTCTAAATTCCACCATCTGGAGACAATTGTTTAATATTATAGAAAACATCTATTCTATTTTTTCTTTATTCCCTATCATTATATAGATAGATGTTCAATTTTACAAAAAAAAAAAAAATGCATCCTATTGAGAGTGATATCTTGCAAACTGCTCAATGATGTCTTTGGTAACTTTCATTGTCAATGAGGATTCTGTTACAAGTTACAATGACTACGTGAAGTTCCATAGTGCATGTGTGTAATACACTCACCCAGTTCTGTGTTGGTGGACTTTGGATTGTTTCAATCTTTCACTATTGCAAACTCCACAGCATGCATCTCTGTGCGCAAATATTTTTTACTCTTTTGTGTATTGTTCTTAGGGTAAATTCCAATAAGAATTGTAAGGTGCATATCAGAAGTGTCTAGGTTATTAACAGGTTATATTTTTATATATAATGCTCAACTGCTGTCCAAAAAGGTAACATCAATTTATACTGACCCTGTGCATATGAATTCTCATTTTTTCATACTCACAACAATATGTCTTAGAATTCTTTAATACTTTTTCATGTTGCCAATATGATAGCATGTGGGTCATTATGAAAGTTTTTGAGATACATGAAAATCAAGAAACATAAAATATTTGTAGACAGAAACAAAGGAAACCCTCCTGGCAACACTGATAAGCCAAGCAAGTTGAAATATATGCAGATGATCAGAAAGGATATTGTTGATTACATGTCATAGAAATGAAATAATGGATCATAAAACAATGGGTCTCAAAACTTTCGTAGTGACCCATGTAGAAATGGTATTCCATGTTCTTATTTGTGATTTGATGATGACCAAGCTTGGTGGTGTTTAAACGCTTATTGGCATCTTATTCTTTTGTGAAATGTCTATTATTGTTCCTTGCCTATTTTTCTATTGAAACATTTTTTCTTACTAATTTTAAGACTTCCTAAAAGAGTCAGAATATTTATTCTTTGTTTCTTATAAGTTCTAAAATACTTTAACAATTTGTCATATATCTTTCAACTGTTTATTATTTATGTAATTATTAATAATTTCTTCTAGTTTTTTTATAATTTAAATTTCACATTTAGATCATTGATCTCTTTAAAACTTATTTAGCTATAAAGAGGAACAGTCAGGGACTTCATAAAAAGGAGAGTGGTATAGGTCTGAAAATACAGTAATTTTTTTTATAACAGATTATTGGTTCTTAAAACATTTATAAAATGATTTATTTTTGCTCTTTATTTAAAATGAAATTTTTACACTGAGTTCCAATCTTTTAATTATTTTGTTCCTTTAATCAGATTTTCTCTGCCAACACCACACCGTTTTAATTACTATAATTTTTATTACATTATGGCAAGTATACCCACAGCATTCTTATTTTTGTTCAACTTTCCTTACTATTGTCACCTACTTATACTTCTTAATTAAATTTAGAATAATTTTGTCAAGTTTTTAAAAATTGGGGGTGTTTGATTAGAAGTATCTTGCACATATAAGTTGATTTAGAAAAATTTCACAAATTTAAAATATTGATTCTTGCTATCAAGAACAGTAAATGTCTTGGCATTCAATCAATTTTCAAAGATGGCACATAGTGAAGTTTTACCAACTTCTTCATTCATTCATAATTAATTCAATATATTTTTAAATGTTCAGTTTTGAATATGTGCCTTTCTTCCATTGTATCCTCTCATTTTTATATATATAGAGAGAGAAGTGATTTTTTTTACATAATTTTTATAAGTGGAACCCTTACTGAACTATCTTATTGTACATCCAAAGTTTTTTTTAAAGTTTACTTCTTTGTTTTACAGGTATACAATTATAAATCCAATAGTGATTTTTTTTTTGTGACTGTCTTTTTAATATTTATAGCTGTTATTTTTATTTTCCTCTCTAATTATAATGCTGGTACTTCAGAGCAGTGTTAAATAGCAGTAGTCATTGTAAGCATTCTTCCTAGCCCTCACTTTACAAGCAGTGCCCCTCGCTTTTCGCTCTTGAGCATGACTTTGGCAAATTGAAATATACATTGCTTAATCATTCCATTGATATTTTATCAAATTTCTTTAAATTGGAAATGGATATTAAATTGGTTTTAATTTTTTCAAAGTAAGCATAGATGTTCATATAGTTTTTCTCTTTTTGAGTTAAACTAGATTAGTAGATTTCCTTATATTGGATAACCCATGTATTTCTGAAATGAACTATTTCATTGTCATCACACACTGTGTTTACATAGCTTTGTATTCTGCTAGCTACGATTTAGAATTTTGACATCAATTTTCATGTCTCACCTGGACTTTTATAATAGCAACTTATATCACTCATTTAAAATTCCATTGTTGCTCCCCTCTAATTTATTTGTATTTTCCAACTACTTGAGCTATATGTTTAATTTATGTATTTTTATTCTTTTAATAGTTGATTTCAGAGGGCCCATTATAAATTCAAAGGATTGTTATTTTTGATTAATTTAGATTTTTTTGATTAGAACTAAGTGACCTGTAACTACAATATATACAGTGCTTCGGTGATAGGATTTGTGTGCACACAGTACATCATTAATACGTAACACATTCCAGATACCACGTGACTGACTGTATAGCCATGACCCAGCCTTCCTTCCTGGCCTTTGCACATGCCAGTGATGGGAACAGGTGTGGTCGCAGCAAGGCTGGGTGCTGACTTACCTCACTGTACTTCTTCTGCTTCCTCTCCTCTAGACATGCCGTGCAGCTCAATGTCACTGCCACCCAGCAACTCTTGCTTATGGCTAGTCAGATGCCAAAGCTCGAAGCCTTCATACACATCTCTACTGCCTTTTCTAATTGTAACCTGAAGCACATCGACGAGGTGATCTATCCATGCCCTGTGGAGCCAAAAAAAATCATTGACTCCTTGGAGTAAGTTGGGTCAAATGAAGGGCTGGGTGGGGAGCAGACTGGGGTTTGTAGTCTTTGACTCTTTGTAGTCCTCCAGTATGAGGTGATGAAGGGGAGCACCCTGGAAACAAAATGCTGTGAAAATCTGCCAGCTTTGGCTCCCTTGACCTTGCTAGTCCCTTCACCAGGCAGTGGGGAAGATGGTACTGAAGGAGAAGAGGGTAGAAAATGTTTAAAGAAGCATTTTGCCAAGTAGTTTAGGATTTTGCATGGGGTACTTGGCAATACTATACATAGTTTTCTTACTTCTTAATGAACTTAGCATGCTCACTAGGTAAAGGACATATGATAAATAGTATAAATGTTCAGAAGAAAAATTTTAGACTCACACTGACGTGAGTCTGACTTATACTCCACGACTCACTAGTTGCGTAACCTTGAGCAAGTTCCTTGGTCTCTCTGAGCCCCAGTTCCATCATCTGTAATATGGACCCATCTTATACTTGTGATGATGAATTAAGTTATATAAAAACACAGTATTGGCATGCTAGGGAGTGTTTGAGAGCAGTTAATCAAATGGTTAGTAATGAACTCATTAAGAATTCCTCCAAGGTCTGGCAGAAGGTGACAGTCTCTTGACCAATTGACTAGAAATACTTTTCTTACTGTCCTATTTTGCATGGTGTCTAGTATTTTTCTCTTCTTGCCAACTAACAGAAATCACTTTTGTCTTAGGACATGGCTCTGGTCTCAGAATAAGCATGTTTCTGGTTTCTGCTTCTTCATTCTTCTGCTCCATTTTACTAAGATTACCTTGCTTTTCGTATTTTTAGACTCTATATAAAGAGCATTAAAGAGGGAAAATGGACTATTTCACAGTGCATTTGTCACATTACAATGTCACACAATACTGTACTTACATTTAATATGTACTCCTTAAAAAGTTTTAGCTAAATTAAGAGCTCATTCCCATAAGGGCAAACATTTTTATCTTCTCCAGCTCTAAGAATAGATATTTTTGCCTGTCATTTAAAAATATCCAGGACAAAGAAGAAAGAAAGTCCTCTGAAGGGTCTCTAGAGGTTACTTAAAGTTGCTGATAATGATGCTTAACTGGTGCAAAGAAACAGCTTGGAATCCAAAGTTTGTGAGGATAGTTAGAGAAAAGGCAGTTACACTCTGATGCCCTCAGTCTCTGAAGGAAATTACGCATAAAGCCTCAGAGCATTTGCAGGATGGAATTGATTTGCTGTCAGTTAGTTGCCCTCTTCGGTGTTGTCTCTTGGTAGATGTGATGTTAAAATAGGTGTTATGTCCAAGGAAGGGGCGTGCCCCTTTAATTTCAGACTGAGTTTCCTGTGACTTACTCCACTGCTGATTCCTTCAACACCTGACAGATCACAGCACAATTTGAGGCAGCAAAGAGATTTCTGAGAGCTCAGCAGAGAAAAGAGGTAGGCGATTAATGCTGAGTTCACCCAGGGTGAAGGGTTTCTCTAGGTCCCGCATCCTGCCTCCTCCCTTCTGAACTGTATCCAGACACCAACTACCCTTGACTTTAAAGAAGAATAAACTCACCTCCCAGAGGAGGAAGGAGGTGAATAATCTCTAGGTGTCCAGCACTTTCTATTCTCCAGTTACCAGAAAAGGCAGGTAATTGCTGCACGATTCGTGATCAACAAACTGCAAATGACATTTGTACAAAGTCTGTCATTTACTGTTCTCCGCGAATACTTATCTAAGCAAATACGCAGCCACACAGAACCAGGAATGGAACTTATGTCTCAACAGAATACATTTTAAATACAGTTCAGGAGTTAAGGGATTTTTTTTAACAGGAATAAGCTGTGTGCATTAGTTACGAAATCAAAATTAATCTAGGTCCACGTGTCCCATCCATGTCTCTCACCTCCCCTGACACTGGCACTGGTGTCACAGCGAAGTAATTCCTCTTCTCCCTCATTCTCTCTGGCTTTGCTTACAATGGCTCTATTCCTAAGGCTATTTCCACCTCTGCTTTACCTGGGTAATTCTTTTTTTTTTTTTTTTTGAGACAGAGCCTCAAGCTGTCACCCTGCAAAGAGTGCTGTGGCATCACAGCTCACAGCAACCTCCAATTCTTGGGCTCAAGCGAGTCTCTTGTTGCCACCCCCCAAGTAGCTGGGACTACAGGCGCCCACCACAACACCTGGCCATTTTTTGGTTGAAGCCGTCATTGTTGTTTGTCAGGCCCAGACTAGATTCGAATCCACCAGCTCAGGTGTACGTGGCTGGCGCCTTAGCCTGTTGAGCCACAGGCGCCGAGCCATTACTTGGGTAATTCTTACTGAGAAATCAAACCTCTCCCCAGAAGCCCTCTGGCGTAGGCAGCCTCCTCTAATGCTCCCATGGTACCCAATGTTCATTTTTTTAGTTGTTGTGGTTGTGCAATAATTTTTTAAAGTCTTTTTATTATCTATTTTTTTTTATTTCAAAATATTAAAAAGGTACAAATGTTCTATTGCATGGATACCTTTTACAATGCCAACGTCAAGACCCTGCTCTTAACACAAGTTATAATATCTGGTTGCTTGTCCATGGCCTACATTAGACAATGAGCTTCTCAAGAGAATATTTCTTTCTCTTCCTTGAATCCCAATGCCAACATGAAGTAGTGACTCAAATGTTTGCTAAGTAAACAAAAAGTTTTCGATGGTAATAGGTAACCATTATTCACACTAATCTGGCTGGCTTTTTTTTGTGTTGACAGAAGCAAAAATAGATGACAGAATTCCAAACAAGCTGGCTTTCTGGGATGCAGAAGTCTTGTTTGTAAAATATCTATGTGAATATCTCCATGTTCTACCCTTCTTTCTGACTGCCCATGCCCAATTCTTTCTTTGTAACCTTTTTTTTTTTTTTTTTATAGATAAAGAGTATCACTTTATCACCCTTGGTAGAGTGCCGTTGCGTCACAGTTCACAGCAACCCCCAACTCCTGGGCTTACGCGATTCTCTTGCCTTAGCCTCCCGAGTAGCTGGGACTACCGGCGCCCCCCACAACGCCCGGCTATTTTTCTGTTTTGCAGTTTGGGTGAGGCCAGGTTTGAACCCGCCACCTTCAGTATATGAGGCCGGCGCCCTACTCGATGAGCCGCAGATGCCGCCCTCTTTGTAAACTTTGAATGAAACCCATATTTTAAGTTTTGAATACCACTGTGAATAAGTGTTCAACTATACCCACAACTATACCATCACATATGACCGTTTTAATAACTGCTATATCAGAAGGAATTTTCTGAATTTTTAGGATAACAAACAGCATTAAAATTATTCCGAATAAATATTCATCCAAATCCCAGTTTAGTTGCTGTAAGAAAATATTTTTCCTCTGGTTTATTCTCTGTGTATTAATTGGCCTGTGGTTAAGACAAAATTATTTCCCAAGGTCTTTAGGTTTCCTTTTCCCCTGGAAGTTTTTTTTTTTTAAACAGTATAAGAGCATGGGGCCTAGCAGCTGTCATTCCTCTCAGTATTCCAGCCAGTCTCATTTGTTAAAAAAGAAACAGGAGTTAGACCAGATGATCTTCAGACTATGCTCTTAGTTTTGTCATCTCAAGAAAATCACCCATGAAAATGTAAAATGGGCCTTTCTTTCTCCAGAAAACCAGCTGGGTGGGAGTTCCAGTTCTGGGGAATACAGGATGATTTGCATTTTTGGACAGCAGGTTTCCCAAGTGCTTGGGTTACGGCGTTTCTGCGCTATGTCGTTAATAAGGGAATGGGGCTGTGAACTCAAATCCTGCCCTGCCCTTCCAGCCGTCTTTGGCCTCTTCTTGGTCCGCTGGTCCTGTTTTCCATCCCCCCTACAGCTCGAGACTGTTAGGCCTCAGCTCCCTTCCTTCAGCCTCTAATTGAAAACTTCCTTGGTCTTGAAATCAAAGATGAAATTTGATTTTGTTAGTACACAGACTTCAGCATGTTAGCATAAATGCATTTTAGGAATAACTTCATTTAGGAGCTAATGGTCATACCTAGTATGACAAGCATGGCCATTTCTCCGTGTTCAGCAACTACTTTTTCTGGCTCTGGCCCCTACAGCTATCTCATGCCCCCATCCCACTGTGTCACCAAGGCGACTCATCTCTCCTCGTGTTACTACGTGTGTGGTGATATTTACCTTTAGACGTGTATGTGTACAAGTGCATCAGGGGTTCTCCAGCAAATTCTGGTTTTCCAGAATAACAGCTTAATAGAATGTTTCCTTTTAAAAATGTACAGAACCAGGAAAATAGGGCTTTGTGGGCAGTGCTTGCCTCATTTTTCAGGCCACAGTAGTAACTCCTCTTAGGGAAAGCAGCAGGGAGTGGGAGAGAGCTATTGCACCTATGTAAAAACCTGAAATAACTAGGGTTAGGAGTTTGCAACTGGACCCATAAATATGCACTACTTCATTGAGCATATGTAACTAAATCTGGCCAGGGTGCAGTGAGAAGGGCAGGGTGGAGATGAGCACTTACTGGGAGCAAGAGTCCTCCACAGACATGTCATTCTAGGCATAATATCGGAGGGTTGATATTATTAATATCATCACTGCTGTGCTAGTGAAGAAGCAAAAAGCTCAGAAAGGATAAGTAACGCTTTGAAAGCGTCTGAGCTGGTAAATCATTTTTTTTTTTTTTCTATCCATGGCCACTTAATTTGGAAGCCTGTGGTTTTTCCAGTTAACCACATACTTGGCAGTGTGGAAATTAAAAGGTGCTTTCTGGAAATATAGACCATGCCCTCCAGGAGCTCACCTCCAACAAGAATAGAACAGGGTGGAATCATGCTTATGAGGTGTTTGGGGGACTGGCCTGTTAAGCCTGGCTGTGGAGCAGGTGGTAGGAGGACTCTCTGAAGGCAGGTTTATGAGGCAGATTTGGGTGAGGGCTGTGTGGACAGGAGAGCACACCCCAGGTGCGGCCGCTGGAGCAGGCGAGCCCAGAGCGTCCAGGGAAGCAGCCGTAGGCCCCCGAGTGATGGAACCCATGCTGAGCCGCACTGCCCAGGTTTTGAAACCGTGCTGAAGGTTGTGTGTTGGGGGGGGGGGGGGTGGCGCTCATTTGTTTTAATCACAGAAAGACTTTGATAAAAGTGGGTTTTAGTGCTGGGTAAAGTGGGTCCCGCCTGCAATCCTAGCACTTGAGAGGCCAAGGGAGGTGGATTGCCTGAGCTCACAGGTTCAAGACCAAAAAGTGGGCTTTAGCAATATTATTATGGCCGTGGGGGTAGGAGGAGGCAGTACATAGCTTGGGAAGGAGCCAGGGCCAGAGCGACCCAGCCATCACCTGAGATGGAGTGTTGTAGAGGGCCAGAATGAGGGCATGGCACCACATATAAAAGATGCCCACGTGTTTGGGGGGAGAAAAACCAATAGGACACGGCTACCACTTTGCGTGTAGGATTGCGTGTTTCTCATCGGCCCCCAGATTAGCATATGCATAATTGTCATGCGTTAGGTTTCTAGCACCAAAGATCTAAGTCTTTTAAAGTTCCATTTTATTGAAATGTTTACTCCAATTCTACTGAAATTTGCATGCAGTGTATTTTTGGAGAGCTAAACCTGATGTATTCAAATCTTAAGAACTTGAGTTTGTCGAGTGAACTTCTTTTAAATTCATGATTCCCTAATTTTCTTGACTGTAATAGTCACCAGAGAGTGTTCAAAATATCGGTGACCAGAGTCTCATCCCTCAAGTTGATTTCTAAAACGGCACCTAGGAATTGGATTTCTACCTGGGGCCTTGCAGGCAAGTTTGGAAACTAGCAAGTTAAAGAGCTTTCGCTGAGGGACTTCTGCTGGAGAAGGGGATTATTTTTATTCCAATAATCCCCGTTCTCCCCCCTACCCCGCTCCCCTCACCTGGTCCCTGCACTCCTGAAAGTACACAGCCACCCGAAAGCACAGCTAACCTGCCGAGTAAAAAGGAAGAGGTGGGACCGACAGTAAGAGATGGGAGGCCGGGGGAACAGAGGCCGGCGCAGTCCTCACAAAGAGGCGAGACGCTGGGACACAGTCCTGCCTTTATGCTCAAGAGCACATTGTTAACACTAAAAAGTTGATCTATCCCAGGGAAAAGGTGAAAGCTGATTTTAGCTTTTGTGTTTCTATTTTCAGCCTAGCCCAGCCTCAAGATGACACCTAAATAGCTGACAATAAAGTAAAATTCTGTGTACTTTGTATTAGTAGACTTTAAATACCAACCAGAGCAGGGTTATGTGGCTTCTCAAACAAACTATTTTTCCCATTGTCAGACCATCGGCAGGTCACCCAGCATCCAGCACGGGTTTGGGCCAGGTTAGGTGCCTGATAAAAGTCTGGAGGGAAATTCATCACAAGCATTATTAGGCTCAAAAACTCCCTGCTTCTTGGTAAAAAGTTTCAGTTGACTCTAAAGACAACTCCATCAAATTGAGGCTGGTCATCTTTGGCCTTTCAGCTTCTCAACACTTACCTCTACTACCACTGGACACTTTAACTTCCACTTTTGCTTCCTTCTCTACACAGACATCCCCTTTCTCCTTCCGCATGTTATCCTGACAACCCCATCTCCTGAGTTTATCTCCTTTCTCCTGTCATGGTCCTTCTGTACTTCCCCAAACCATATACCATTCAGAACTTGGCCAATCCAGATTGCCTGTGAAAGAGCAGCTAGTTACTGAAAAGGTAGCTGGCTCCTGGGAGCAGAAATGTGATCAGACACAGAAATAAAACCCATACTCCTTGCTTTCCACTGGGACTCAATTTTCCACTGGGAAACAGGCATATAAGCCAATACACATAGCATCAAAATTGCAGTAATCTAGCCAGTGACATAGTCCAGACTGGAGAAGGTGAGAGCAAAAGTTATCATGGGGTTGCCACTCCTCATTCCAAAAGCTTTTCCCCAACAGACCACTAGGCTTGCCCCACCCGTTGCAGAAGAAAATAAGGAAGGGGAGGGGACACGTATTCCTCTTGCTGTTCTATTCAGTAAATATGTAAACAATGAAATTATTAATGATATGATGTTGATTCAACAAGTTTTAAACCAAAAAGATAATAATGTTAATATTGAGAAGAAATTGTATGTGTGTGTATACATACACACAAGACATACACTACACAAACTCTTTTGTGAAACGTTCAATGACTTTATACTTCTTTTGAAGCAATTCAAGTAGAAGTTTAGAATCTGAAACCCATGGATTCAAAACATCACCTTGACGGTATTGAAAAGCATTTGGTTAATGTATTTTGGACCAGGCGTGGTGGCTCACTCCTGTAATCCCAGCACTTTGGAAGGCCAGGGTGGGAGAATTGCTTGAGCCCAAGAGTTCAGGACCAGCCAGCACAACAAACAGAGGTCTCGACAAAGATATAAAAATAGGGCACACGACTGTAGACCCAGCTCCTAGGGAGGCTGAGACAGGAGGATCACTTGAGCCCAGGATAGCAAGGCTGCAGTAAGCTAAGATCACACCACTGTACTGTAGCTTGGAGGATAAAATAAGACTCCATGCCAAAAAATAAATAAATAAAACTTGATTTGGGTTTATATAGGGTCTTTTTTCCATGCTAACTTATTTACTGTTTTAAAAACAAATTGAGAACAGAAGCAGCAGCAGCAGCAGAGAACCAGCACTGAGTAGAGGTCTGAAAAGGCCTCACTCAACCAGGGACCGTGCAGAGTTGTTGCATACCTCCTCTCTGCACCCAGGAAGGAGCTGAACGAGATAGGAGATGGACAGCCTGGCTGTGTTAGAAACAATATTGTATGGACAGCTAAAACCAGTCATTACCTTTATATATATCATTACCTAATAAATGAGCAGTGGCCATTTTATTACAAATATGTGCCTTAGGCTCATTTCGTTTTATCAAATAGCTTTCAGTGCAATTGGGGATATTCCTGTTTATCCTCAAGATCATCTGAGGATGTAAGGTGGATATCATTATTGCCACATTTCACAAGTAAAAATAGAGTGAACAAGAAGGTACAACAGTGGAAAGAGAGGCAGAGCTAAGGACAATAGAGGCGAGCCATCCCCATGACACTACAACTTCTTGCATTTGTGTTCTCAGAAATCCGTGGCACCAGATTTTCTAAACCAAGCAAAGTTGCCAAAACTCTGCAAAGTTCCCACATTATCACCCTTCCCGGGCAGGTCAACATTAGTGACAGCAGCTGGTACCAGGCATGTGATAGACACTCCCAGAGCATTGGTGGGTTGGGATGGACTCTTAGGATTCTTTGTTATTTACAGCTTTATTAAAATGAAGCTCTGCTTCTTCTATCTCTGGTTTTGGTAACCTGTATATTTTTGCAGGTGAGAGAAAGTGGTCTTAGGCCAGTCAGTCAGCTTTGGCCTGTGAATGAGATGAGGTGGTTAGTAGTGTAAAGACGGAGAGAAACTGGCCCTATCTCACACCTTCTCCTTCCCCCAGGGGCCATGCAATTGGCAGGCACCTGCCACCAGGAGTGGCTAAGTTTTTCATTTAAATTGAAGTTGGTTTTAATTCTAGGAACATCTCAATCTTTTCCGACTCAATTTAAATCAGAAGGCACCCAAGTCTCCAGACTTAGCACTAATAGAAGTAAAACAAGAAAAACAAAACCATTACATAGGCAGTGCTCACGTTCCACCTCAGTATCACATGGATCATTAAAGCTGAGAGTTGTAATTCTGAATAAGTCTTAGAATCAAGCTTGCCTTGAGGCACCATAATTTGTCATGTCAACAAAGTGGTAACAGCTAGGATTTTCTACAATCAAAATCAAAATAGAAGCACCTCAGCCAGGCACAGTGGCTCACACCTGTACTCCTAGCACTCTGGGAGCCGGAAGGGGGAAGACCACTCATGGTCAGGAGTTCAAGACCAGCTTGAGTAAATTGAGACCCCATCTCTACTAAAAATAGAAAACTTAGCCACTCGTGGTGGCAGGTGCCTGTAGTCCCACCACAGTGTCCAGCTATTTTTAGAGACAGGGTTCACTCTTGCTCAGTTTGGTCTTCAATTCCTGAGCTCAGGCAATCCACCTGCCTCGGCCTTCCAGAGTGCTGGGATTACAGGTGTAATTTAGTTGCCCTCTTAGAGAAATGTAAATATACCTAGAGGTTATCAAAATGATTCTGACAGGTGAAGGCTATGTTGATTAGTAGGATGTAAGCATTCCAATTTGTACAAATAATCAACACATTGAATCCCATAATGGAATAAATGTATTCACAATCTATGTAAAATGACAAAATAAAAAAAAATGATTCTGACATTTTTAATAAAGATTAGGGTAATGCCTTCTCTGTTAACTCAAGTTATTCACACTGCACTGCACAACGCCTTGAAGTAGGAGTATTCAGTAATAGTCCTATTGAAGCTGCTTCAGACTACTAAAATTACTGCATTTGGCCAACTTCAGAATTCACTGGAATTCTCTGGAAATAATATTCAAGTTATCAGCATGGACTCTAAATAGATCTTCAAGATACTTTACATAGATGTGCTCAAACAGATTGCAAGTCTGCCCATATAGTTGCTTTGATTTGAATGGAATGAAATCTTAAAAATTAAAAGCTAAAGTTTTCAGGATGGGTGCCTTAGGTTTTATTGGACAACACGGAATGAGTGGGACTGCTACGGAAGCATCTTGGATGAGAGCGCCTATAATTTCATGAATCAGCACTTGGCATGCTACCAGACACATGACTGGCACTAACAATATATCAATGAATGTATTTATGAATGTGTTGCAAAGGAAGTAATTAAAGATAAGTAGAGGGTATATGAATACAGTAGTAGGGGTAATAAAGTAATACTAATAAAATAGCACTAATACGTGTAGTACTACTTTAATAGCAGTAGTAATAAAGTAGTAGATTGCATCTTTGACTTAATGTCTGTTTGGGTGGGAGGACATAGGGTTTGACTGATGAGATCTGGCTTAGCAGTGGAGAGCGGAGAGCTCATCCATTGTGCATGATTGGAACAGGTGCACACTCAACCATGGTGTCCTGTGACAGTTCTGAATTTTAGAAATCTGTCTGGAAAGGAGAAATTTGGTTAGACTGTCTGTGCTCGCATTTTTCTTTTTGGTCTGTGGTCTAACGAGTTGCTAGAATTCTTTTTCCTCTGACTACCTTCAGGTGGCTAGATGACTCTATTATTGATGAGATCACACCCAAGCTGATCGGAGATCGGCCTAATACTTACACCTATACCAAGGCCTTGGGAGAGATGGTGGTGCAGCAGGAAAGTGGGAACCTGAACATCGCCATCATCCGGCCCTCCATTGTGGGAGCAACCTGGCAGGAGCCTTTTCCGGTAAGTTTCCCCCCTGCATTCCTTGTTTGGCTTTCAAACCAAGATTCTTCTGGCCCAATTACTTTTTGATATCTTTTTTTGTTTGTTTCCTTTTTCTTCTCAGAATTTATAGCTGAGTGCAGGAAATCAAACACGAACCCATTCTATTAGGACAAAATTCCATGTTGGGTTCAGGAATTGCCCATCATGAAACTCCTCTGGGAGTTACTTTGACTGTCCTGGAGTTATACGGAGATCTTAAATTAGCTTCTAATTAACCAGTAGTCTCAAAATTCCCATGGGCAATAGTTTCATTTCTTGGCTTTCTCGCTATGGTTTAAATATACTAGAATGTTCTTGATGGCCAAATTGTTAAGTACTGTGACTGTCAGGGTAAACAGAAGTCATACATCTCACTAAAGGTTCTCTGTTTATGAATATTAATGTTTTACCCCTTTATACTGCTTTATCCTTTTGAAAGCACTTTGAATTATACTATCCTCTTCAAAGCAACTCTGTGAAGCTTTGGGGCCTAATAAATTTGAGCTCTGCTAGTCACCGGCAATGCAACATTCTGAGTTTTCTTTTCTGTAAAACTGGACTGATACAATTTCCTCTGGAGAATTGATTAAATGAAACAATGTGTGAGGAGTGCTTAGATCCTAGTAAAAAGCTGGTCCCTAGTAAAAGACTGAACAAATCTTGTCCCTTGATCCTCTTCTGTCTTCTCTCTCCATTATACACAAACATTTTGACTTTCACAATGTAAGATAAAGAAGCAGACCTAGTAAGTTCAGCTGATTTGCTTAGGGCTTAGAAAACAAACTCAAGAAGACTTTTCCCACTAAGTGTTCCTGAACATTTTCTTTCCTGTAACATCTGTAAGAAAGCTAACACACACACATACAAACATATACCTGGTCTGGTGTGGACTCTACAGATGTGAAACATTTCCAGAAGTGGGTAATTTCTACAAATCATGTTTGAACAAGATTAAGGTGGAAAAGAATTATGGTATTAAGGCAAGGTGCAATTTAGTCCAGAAGATGTCATAAAACAGGAAATCATCCATGACTCCTGCTATGAAAAATAATGCTGACAAAATTTTAATTCTTTCATAGTCAAATAGAGTGCAGAGAATAGCCATTTGGGGGTTTTGAATTTTGTTTGGGATCTTGGAAATACTGGGTTAGAAATAGAACTATCTTCTACTGGCTCAGGTCCTGGTGCTGTGTTTAAAATTTGCTAATGTTAAATTGCAAATGTTTCAAAGATATAACAAATCTATGAAATACATAACCAAAGAAATCTTCTCTTTTTTCAGGGTTGGGTTGATAATATAAATGGACCTAGTGGGCTCATTATTGCGGTATGTATAATGATGAGGAAATAACTCTTTGAAATCAGTAAGAAAAAAAAATTCTTAGCATTGGGGTAGTTTCATTGATCCAAACCATAAATGGTATTTCATTAACAAAAGTTGAATCAACTTATCTCAATTTTTCCAACTGAAAAAATAGAGGCACGGTGAAATTTTACTTCTATTCTTTGAGAATTTTTTTTTTAACCAGGAAAATGGAGATAATGTGATGTCATCAATTACCGTTTACACATTTTATTTTAGACAGGGATTTCCTTTAGTTACCACAAGGTGGAGGCATTTCCTCCTTTTTGCTATCTATTAATAGCATGAATTAGTGCAGCAAATTCACTAAAAATACAATACGAATCATATCCTTGTAGATTACTAAATTCTTGATTATAAAACATGAGTTAAGTGTATGTATAAATATTAGATACATATTAATAACGAATTCTTTAAAAATACAAGAAAGAGAACTACCAATTGGAGCAAATTTTTCAAGTATAAAAATTGATGAACATAGGAAACACGTTTTCAACAGTAATTGTCTCACAGACCAGGAGAAATCTAGCCTGTCTAGGTTAGCAGCCCCCTGTTCCTATCTTCCTGCAATTCAGATTGATCCAGCTGAGCTGTGGTGTTTTCACTGAAGCATTTTAGGACCAGAACCACAACTTTACTCTTCATTCAGGACATTGAATGTCCATTCAGGACAATGAATGGGAATTCACTTATCTAAATGAACGTAAATCTTATTAGAGACTCAGACTCTGCTTCCAGCTCTTCCTCTGTTCTTCCCAGAACTACTGGGTTCAACATAAATTAAAATACAATTTAAAATATAAACATAAGACAGTGAGTTATGACTTATCAAATTCACTGCCAATGAGCTTCCTTCTGATTTCTGATTTTTCTCTCTTCCCTCCCTGCCTTCCACTCTTTCTTCTCTGAAGTTTACTTGGGGTGAATGTTTGGCATTTTAGAACATAATTATTTTAACATGATCCCAGAGCAGGTTTCATTATTTCCAGGTAGCCGTAAAGTTAATAGTGTGCAGTTTAAAATTGCACGTGACCTTTATGTCCACCCTGTATTGCCAAGTCATGCATGTATCACATTTTTTAAAATTTTCCAAACTAGTTTTCTTATATCCAAGAGAAGGGGAATCAGTTATTTAAAAAAAACAGAAATTGGGAACATCAGAAAGTGTTAATTTCAAGTCAATGTTATAAACATGGCAAAGTATAAAGAATCAACTTTATCAAGTCAACAAATTCATAATATGAATAATCTCAATTCTTTCAACAGTATAGCATCAGTGATCTGTGAAGTGAACTAAGATAGTTAAAAGAAAAAAAAAAAAAGTAGAGAATGGTGGCCCCAAAGAGAAAAAGTTTTTGTTTTGTTAAATGTTAGAATTTCATCCATTGATTTTTTTTTTTCCAAATAAATATTTTTAACCTTTTAGTGCCCACTATTGGTCATGGGTAAGCACTAGCAGAAAACAAAATCACTGAAGCAATGGTAAACCAATATTGGTAAACAAATATTAATGGAAAATTTGGGAAACCTTCATTCTTAACATGTCTTATTAATTATTCTTCAACTTATTTTTTGGTGTTTCTTAATTAATTAGCTACATTAACCTCTCACAAATTTGAGGAATTTTATTTCCTAGAAGAAAATGGTGGTTGTTAGAAATATTAGCACTTGAGGTAGAGTTGGCTGGGAAGGTTGCTGGGCTGAACGTGGTCAGACTTGGCATAAACACCAGTGAGCAGGAGCTCAGGATCAATGTCGACCATTTCCCCTCACAGTATAGCACACATACTGTCTGATATGATGTAAGCCCCAGCTGCTACTTAAGACCAGTTTAATATTTTATGTTATATTTCCTATACAGACTGGGAAAGGATTTCTTCGGGCCATAAAAGCTACTCCGATGGCTGTGGCAGATTTAATTCCAGCTGATACGGTCGTCAATCTCACCCTAGCGGTAGGATGGTACACTGCGGTACACAGGTGTGAACGCTGAAGCCGGCCTTCAGAGCCTGGATGAGGGCGAGGGTGACGCGTTAGGCACATTTTCAAAATACAGGCACTTCATTGTCCAAGACCTCAAATATGAGACGGTATTTGTCTTAATATTTTATATAGTTCCTATGTACATTGTACCATGTACATTGTTGTAATGTACATAGTAAACAGAATTTTTCTTACGTGAACTCAGACACATATGGTACATAATATGTCCCTGGTTGACCACACACACACAAACACACACAATTTTTCTATTCTTCTTCCATTTTACATATTAACACAAGAAGGTACAAAAGATATAAGAAAATGTTGCAAAGGATGCCTTAGACATTGGAATTCCACATTCGTTCTCCATTTTGTTATGGTATCTAATTTTTATTTCCTTTTCCAGACCTAAGTCAACGTTAATCTACCACTGTACATCTGGTAACCTCAATCCGTGTAACTGGGGCAAAATGGGTAAGCACTTGGAGCAATGTAACTACATAATTACAACTGTCTGCCACGAGGGGAAAAATAGATGCAGTGGGTCCACAGAGCTTAGAGCCTAAGGGGAAAGGAAAACAAAAAGTAAATAAAGAGACAAAAATAATTAGAACTTGTAAATGTGTAATAGTTCACTAGAATGTACTGTGGTATACCAAATGAAGGAGTCGGAGAGAACATATGCATGTAATAAGGAATCCATTAGCTGTAGAGATGTTTATAAACAATGATAAAACCCAAGCAAAAGTTAGCAATTATAAACAATCTTGTTGATAAAATACTCCCCCCTTTAAGGCAATGGCCAGCACGCATATATCCCTTCTCTTAACGTATCACTGAGAATATGACATGATCAATTACAAAGGAAATTTAGAGACATCAAATACTATTATGCCTTTGTTACTGAATCAGTTAATACCACTCATTAATTTTTGCAGTGTGCCTCTAATGAGTGTGCAATAACCATATTCCACTAGTGATTTGTAAAAGTGAATACAAATCACTGTGGGAGAAAAAACATCCAGATTCTCTGGACTCTGGAACCAAGGTCTTGGGTGCTGAGGAAGATTTTTAAGAGGCTGAAACTCACTGCGAGAAACTCTGTATTATATACAGAGTATTGGCTTGACTACATGGAAGGGACTTAATCTATTCAGTGTGTAAAACCTGTGAAAATTGGAGTACAATTTAAGCATCTAATGATCACAAGGGTAAAGGTGGGCAGGTTAGCTCTCCTGTAGGATTCCTTAGCACACTAAGGCACCTGTCCTTTCCCTGTTACATGGTACCTCTACGCATTCCAATGGTAAGCCCTGGTACCAAGCTGAGAGTTCTATTGCAGGGCAGTGAGACACTGCGGCTCATTTTACAGTAGGCTTTGACTTGAAGAATGCCTTTGCAGGAATGACAAATACTTAAGACCTGACATGAGTGTTTTCTCTACTCTTCTCACACACATGGCAGACGTTGTCAGCAGATCACAGCGTTCTTTTCCTCCATGCCAAAACTCTGTAGTAGAATCCTTTCTAACACAACGTTTCTGGAAGCTCTTACCAATTACTGGATTTTGCATTCAAACTGAAATTCACTTGTGTTTCCTATCAGAGCTGTTAGGAGGGATCAAAATGCTTCCTGTTAGGAACAGTAACCATGGGATAGCAGGTTTAATAGGCATAGCCTCAGAGGATATTACAGAGAGGGATTGATAGCTGTGTGGACTTGTGATATCTGTCCATTCAGTTATTTCTGTTAATGTCTTTTAAGAAAATTGTTAATCTTCTGCATACAGGCCTTAAATACCTATTTATCAGATTTATACCTAGGGCCTAGGTAATTTATCCTTTTTTGCTAATTTAGATAGTATCTTTTATAAAAATATGTTCTTTAATCATTCGGGGGTGGTATGTAGAAATGCAATTGACTTTTGTTCTGTTGACTGTGCGTACAGCCCATCTTGCTAAAGTGTTATCCCTCGTAAGTGTATAGCATCTAAAACAAAGAGGCAGAATCTTATTTCACTGAAGCATTAGGAAAGAAAACAATGCTATACATGTCTTGCTAAAATTTGGGTCTTTGTTTTTCTTTTTGATCTTCTAATACAATGAAAAATTGTTTTCTTTCCTAATTTTGAACAGAAGTCTTCAAATATTAAACTCTCCTGCCTTTCTTAGGGTAAACCCCACTAGGTCATTGCATGTTATTTTTTCTGTACTGTTGGCTTACTTTGCTAATAATTTGTTGAGGATTTTTATAGTTATGCTTCAGTGAAATAAGATTCCACCTCTTTCTTTTTACATAGTCCCTGTCTGATTTTGGCTTTGGTGTATCAAACTAGAATGAGTTTAAGTATATTTCCCTGTTTTTTTCTATTCTCTACAGTGTTTAAGAACAATCCATTCTTTGTAGATTTGATAAAATTACCTATAAATTATCTGGATTCATGGGTTTGTTGTGGGAAGATTTCTGCTGCTCCAACTTCTTCAACAGTTATAGGATTGTGCAGGCTTTCAGGTTCTGCCTGAATCAGTTTTAGTACATTGTATTTGTCTCTTTTTCTAATAATTTGTCTATTTAAGTTTTAAATTGTATTAATATTTACATACAAATCGTTATTATCTTTTGCGTTTGCCATGAGCTATATTTGTGGTTATGTTTCTCTTTCAATTCATAATAATGGTGTGTCTTCTCTTTGTTTCTCATTTAGTCTTCCAAAGGAGTTTATTAATTTCGCCAAGAACCAACTTCTGTCTGTATTGATTCTTTCCTCTGCTGCTTCGTTTTCCACAGCATTGATTTCTTGTCTTATTTCTAACATCCCTTCCCTCTGTTAGCTTTGAATTGTTTTTTACTTTCCCCTTCATTTTCATAGAAATACACCTCATGGTTATTCAGCTTTTCTTCTGGGAGCATTTCAGGCTTTAGATTTCCCTCACATGTCACTTGTGTCATATTCCACCCTCTCGTATTTTTGTTATCGTTGCTTTCTAAGCATTTAATGTTTCTCATATTACTTTTGTCTTTGACCTATCTACGTATATGTAGATGTGTAGTTGATTATCGTCAAAGTAAATTTTCCCCTTGTGCATGAGATCCTACTTGTTCTTCAGATCAGAAACACAGTTAACACAGCTTAATGGTTAAGAGTTTGTGGTTTTAATAGACATGGATTCAAATCACAGCTCATTCATCAGATCCTGTATTCATCAGGAATAAGCATTGTTTTTTGGTGCTGAGGATTTAACAATGAACAGAAATCCATGCCCACGGAGAACATGTGCTGGTGTAGGTCCTACCCCTTACTAGACTCCACTACTTACCAGTGGAACTTGGGAAAATCACTTAATGTCTCCCTATCAATTTTCCTATTTGTCAAATCCAAATAAGAATTATTCTACTTCAGAGAGCTCTTGGGAGGATTTAATGAGATAAAGTGCTTAGCAAAGTGATGAGTCCAATAAAAGTATCAGTAAGGTGTTTGCTATTGCAATTTAGACAGCTGTCTCAGAACGCCTTTCCTAACCTACTGTCACCACTCCCAACCTGGCACCCAGAGTTAGATGCTTCTTTTGTGTGTGTATTCCTCCACACCGTAGTGTACTGACTTCTAGCAGAATACTCAGGGGAAAGACTGCAATCACTGTTTGTCCACATCAATATCCCAGATATATTTTGTAACCCTAGCAAGTCGCACAGTGTCTGGCAAGGATTAAATGCTAAATAAATGTTTTTGTAATGACTGAAGAGTTGACAGATTTATAAAATGGTAATTGTACATTGCTGAGACATTCACTCACTCATATAGTTAAAAAGTTATCTATTGAACAATGTTACCTACAAACCACTTTTCAAGACACTATATGGGTATGAACAAAACAGATAAAACTTTGTTCCCCTGGTACTTGCATCCTAGCAGGGAGAAAGAGACACAGATGTAGTTAAGTGCTTGAAGAAAAATGAAGCAGACTCAAGAGGTAAGAAGAGTAAAAATAGGAAGGCTGTTTTATGTGTGGTGGCCAAAGAAAGCTTCTCTGAGAAGGTGACATCTTATCAGAGGCCTAAAAGAAGTGAGGAGGTAAAGCAAAGGGATGTGAGAGGAAAATGCTCCAAGTTAAAGAAACAAGTCCAAAGCTCTTATTCCTGTTCCTACAGCGAGGTGGCCAGTATAGTGAGCGCAGAGGCCTTGAGAGGGGGAAGGGCAGAAGATACAGGCAGAGTGATGAGCACTGGGCACGAACATGTAGATAATAGGCCTTACAGACCCTGGTCACGATTTGGCCTACCCTCCAGAGACATGAGATTCCACCGAAGGGTTCCAAATGTGCTTTGAGTTACATTTGTTGTTGTTGTTGTTCTTGTTGTTGAGACAGAGTCCCACCCTATGCCCTGAGCAGAGCGCAGTGGCATCATAGCTCACTATAATCTCAGACTTGGGCTGCGGCCATCCTGCTGCCTCCGCCTCCCAGGTCATTGGGATTATAGGCGCTCGCGGCCACAGAGCCCAGCTGGGTATTTTTTTTTTTTTCATTGTTTTGTTGAGTCAGGGTCTCACTCTTCACTCAGACAACTCTCAAACTCCTAAGCTCAAGTGGTCTCCCACCTTAGCCTCCCACAGTGCTGGGATTCCAGGTGTGAGCTGAATTACATTTTAAAAGAATTGCTCTGCCTGCTGGCTGGAGAGCCAACTGCAGGCCTGCCCAGGTGGGGCAGAGACCACTTAGGACATGGCTGTAATATTCTAAGCTACAGTGGTGGTTTGGATTAGAGAGACGGGAATAGAAACTGTGATACTGGATATTTTTCAAACAGAGACCTGATTTGGGCTCATTAAAGAAAAAAAAAAAATAAAGGATGACCCCAAAGTTTTTGGCTGAACTACCAAAAATACTGGATTAGCATGTAATATTCTAGGTGACATCTTTTTAGGGAGGGTAATAATCATGTTACCATAACAATGGATATCTTCATCATCATTGAATAATAAGCTCAGACATATTCTCTGGAAAAAAAAAACTACATAAATTAAATCAAAATTGAATTCAAATGAATTTATTTTTTAAAGAACCATTGAATTCACAAATGTACCTAAAAAGGTTTTCTTTTAAGTAAGTTTAATCTAAATAATTTATAAAAGGTTTATGAAAAATCTCTGGAGACTAGAGGGCACAACTGGGGCTGATGTACTCACTCCTGGAGAAGTGAAAATGCCAAAGAAGTAAAAGACTGTGGTATTTAAAGTCCACCAACACAGGAGAATCCTGCTTTTATTATCTTTTACTTAAACCTTTAATAAAGATTTAAGTAAAATGTTAAGAAACTCATAATGGTTCTGCAAGTAAGGATTCAACCAAGGAAGTAAGACCCCTCATCTCTGTTTGGAGGTTTTCAGAATACTCTCAATAACCTGGAATTAAACTATGGGTTTACGTTTTCTGAACAGGAATTCCTTGTATTGACTACATCTATTTGCCCAAGAATTTGTTTTACAGTAAATGTTTCAAGAAAAGGACCCAAATCTTAACCCATTCACATGGTTTGATTTTGCAGATAACCACTTGCCTGGCATAAAAATCTTTATACATTGTTCTGAGAAATTGATTTTTGCCCCTACACGGCAAATCCTTGGTCTGTATTATTTTGACCCATTGCAAATGCCTTCCATTTTTTGATGAACTCACGTTCTCCTAGACTTAGCACTTTTTGTTCCTCTAGGATTCACAGTCTTGGCATCCTTTGAAAAAATCCCATATGAGAGGGCTTTCAGGAGGCCAAACGCTGACTTTACAACCAACAAATTCATGACACAATACTGGAATGCAGTCAGCCACCGCGCCCCTGCCATCATCTACGACTTCTATCTGCGACTCACAGGGAGGAAGCCCAGGTAAGAAGCTGAGTCAATGGCTTTGAGTCCCAATGTGTGGGAAATCAGAAGCCTAAAGTTTGTTGTATTCCCTGCAGCTGAGGATCAGAGGAGACAGCAGAATCTGATACATAAATACATCCCTAATCCAAAAACCTGAAACACAAAATGCTCCAAAATTCCAAACATTTTGAGTACTGACATGATGCTACAAGTGGAAAATTCCACACTGGAATTCATGTGACAGGTTGCGTTCTAAATGCCATCAAAACGTGGTTTCACGCACAAAATTATTTACAATATTATATAAAATCACAGCAGACTAAGTGTAGGAGGCATAGATGAAACATCAATGAATTTCATCTTTAGACTTGGATTCTTATCCCTAATATATCTCAAGATGTCTACACAAGTATCCCTCAATCCAAAATGTTCGAAATCTAAAACATTTCTGGTCCCAAACTTTTTTGGATGGGGAATACTCAACCCATGTAAATTTGGGGATGAACAAAGCAGTTATTTATAGTGAGAAGTCACAAGGAGTCCTATGTTGGAAATCCTCCAGCATAATGAAAGATGTTACATGGTAAGGAACTTGGCTGATCGAATTCAGGCAGCAGTCATCCACACAGAAAAGAAAAGCAACTGAGACTCTAGGGCTTTCTAAATAGTTAATCTAAAAATACACACACTAAAGATAACAGCCTCATTTACTGAGCACTTACTGTGTGGCACTTGTGGGGCTAAGGATGACGCACAATGATCCCATTGTCATTCTCACAACCACCCAAGGAAGATATCCTCATCATCCCAATTTAAAAAATGCAGAAATATTAACATAAGCTAAGAGAATTAGACATGACTTCCTTTACTTGAAAAAAAGAAAACACTAAGGGAAGAATTTGAAGTCGTCTCAAAGGAAGTGACACAAAGGATGTAAAGAGAGATGAATTCAAAGCCAGTATTCGGAACTGGATTTACTGACACCCAGAGACGAGTGAAGACTTTAGAGGGAACAGTGTGCTGATGCTAAGGCAGCTCTGTCACCGTCTAGTTGGAAACGGGACACATCCCTCTTTGTCTCCCACATGTCTCTCTTGAACAACAAACATTGCTTGTGTCATAGGCGCCATTATGATTGCAGAGGTGATCCCTGTGATCCAGAATCAGAAGCATGAAATGTACTGCCTCCTGTGCTAGCCCATTGATAAGAGAGAAAACCTCTCTCAGCATGTTTCATTTCCATACTTACTAGCAGTGCAAATGACTAAAACTTAGCCAGTGTAGAGTTTACCTGAATTTTTTTAAAGACCTCATGTACAGCTCATAACTCAGCTCTTTTTGTGCAGAGTGAAAAGGAACCACTGTCATTGTGAGGGAAATAGTTTCATGGGGCTTTTAAAATAAAGATAGGAACAGAAGAAACACCAAAAGTTGTAGGCAGAAATGCTAAAGCCTTTAAAACAGTGGTTCTCAACCTGTGGGTCGCAACCCCTTTGGGGGGGGGGTCTCCTGCACATCATCAGATATTTATATTACGATTCATAACAGTAGCAAAATTGCAGTTATAAAGTTGTAAAGAAAATAATTTTATGGTTGGGGGTCACCACAACAAGAGGAACTATATTAAAGGGTCGCAGCATTAGGAAGGTTGAGAACCACCGTTCTGGACCCTTTCTTTCTCCAGGTGTGTTTGTGAGTGTTTGTGCCTTTCTATCTGTATACAGATATGTGAACATTTAAGTATAATTTTACTTTGAGGTAGGGGTATGTGTATGGGCATAAATCAATCATACATATTTCTCAACTTTTTCTAACTTTCCATGGAAATTGAAGGCATTCTGTGGAGTATTTTTTCCTACTTTAAACAATGGGGCAATGAATAGCAGTGTGTACGCCTCTCTGTGGACTATACGACTATGTCTGGGGAGGATGCTGAGAAGTGAGATTGGCTTAAAGGGTACATAGTTTGTGACTACCGCCAGGTTGCCAGGAAGACTCTGTTGGCTTGTACTACCACAACAGTGTATGAGGGCACAAAGTATTTCTCACCCTCATTACTACTTTGCAAAAATCAATTTTTTTGAATTGTCAAGCTCATGATAAGGAATGACATCTCTTTGTCATTTTGATACGCATGCTCCTGAGTGCTGAAGACAGCTGTTCACTGGACATTCCAGTTTTCCCTTCTGTTAGTTGCTTGCTCTTGTTCCTTGCCTATTTTTTCTATTGGATCGTCCTTATTGATTTATGGGAACTTGTGTGTTTATGTTTTCATGTGTTTTCTCCCAGTTTCTTTTAGCCTTGATTATAAAGATTTTTGTAGTGTAAGTGAAGATTATATGAGGCTTAAGAGCATAGAGTTTGGAGTCACTTATAGCATTGAAATCCTAGCTTCACCAATTTAGCCATCTGAGCCCTAAGTTACTCCATCTCTCTAAATCCTAACTTCCTCTTCTACAAAAAGGGGTTAGTAATCATATTTGTAATAGGGTTCTATTAGCGAAGTGCTTAGAATACAATAATCTGTATTAGTAATACAGATGTTTTAAATTTTTATGTGATAAAAAGAATTGTTGCTTTAAAATAGCTTTTGTGTTTTATACATTAAGACCTTCCCTACTTAAAAGAAATAAAGGCATTTTTAATAAAAATATTAAGATTTAATAATTTTAATATTAAATACTAATATTTTAATACTTAAGATTGTATTAATACCTTTGTTTAAATACTTTATTAAAATACTTTAAAAAAGTATTTTTTTCTTAAATACTTAAGAAAAATATTTTTTTTGGGTGGCGCCTGTGGCTCATCAAGTAGGGTGCCGGCCCTTTATACTGAAGGTGGCGGGTTCAAACCTGGCCTCAGCTGAACTGCAAAACCAGAAAAGTAGCCAGGCGTTGTGGCGGGCACCTGTAGTCCCAGCTACTTGTGAAGCTGAGGCAAGAGAATCGCCTAAGCCAAGGAGTTGGAGGTTGCTGTGAGCTGTGTGACACCATGGCTCTCTACCAAGGGTGATAAAGTGAGACTCTGTCTCTACAAAAAGAAAAAAGAAAAGTTTTTTTTCTTAAAAAAATACCATCAAGCTGATATAGTCCTATACATACAATAATATAGACAACCATTCATTTCAAAACTTAAAATAAATTTATTGAAACTTTATGAATTGCATCAGACTTGGGGAATTAATAAAAGTTTAGATGATAATAGTTAAATGGAACCCTATTATGTTGACAGTACCAAGGCACAATGGTATCCACTTCCAGCCTAGGAAAGTCTCCATAATATAGTTAGAGAAGTACTTCATGAGTTTTTAGTTATGTAAGTATTAGGACTTGACCAGAAATAAGAACAAATCCCAAAAATAGCATCATAAATAATTACTGAGTCAACTGCAATCATCACTTATACCTAGACTGGCTTAACTAAAATAAAAATCAAATGCTCTATAGGCCAAAGATGAAGTCTAGCTAAAAGACCTAGGTTTAGGCATTATCTATGTTGACCCTGAACATAATGTTTCTGTAAAATGAAGATAAATAACGTAAGTCCAGACTACCTCACAGTCACATTGTTAGGATCAAGTAAGATTGCATATGAAACGTGTTTTATATTGTTATAAAGTTGGGAGATTCACAAAGAAGATCTGGTCCAAGTCCTAAATATGGGATTGAAAATGTGATTCATCTTAATTAATGCTTCAGAAGGTGGTGGAGGTACACAGACAGAGGTTTTCTGAGGTGTCACAACTGGGCTGGAATTGGGCTTGTACATTTCATGTTACCCGCCATAAAAATGCACAAAAATACTTATCTAACAAAATTAGCAGAGAAAATATTTTTCAATAGTTATCAGCACAGTGCCTAACACCAGGTTATCCACAAATTCTTTTCTCTTAAATCTTCATTACAATTAACAAGTGGTTTTGGTTCACCACATACTAAGATCGCAGATCCTATCTTTTTTTTTTAAATACAAGAACATACAATAAAGAACAGAAATAGGTTTTCTAATTGTCTACCTCAGAATTTAATAATAAACAATATGTTATTAAGGGTGAATAGTTGGCTCAGTTTTAAAATAGGTTTGCTATACTTAAGAGATGTCAGAAAAAGGAAGTGGAGTTGGTGATATTAAAATGCACAGTAGAACAAGCTCTTTTAGCTTCATCCCCTTTCTTTCCTGTTGAATGAACAGAGTTAATGTAGAAGAAAAAACAAGTAAGAATTTTCATAGGCTAACTTTTATATTCCTTCAAAATAATTCCTCATCTGTCCTAGACAGTGACAGGGAAGCAGCCATCTGTGGTATGCTGATATTTGCTCCTGTCTCATCTTCACCTCAGGATGACCAAGCTCATGAATCGACTTTTACGAACTGTGTCCATGCTGGAGTATTTCATCAACCGGAGCTGGGAGTGGAGTACGGACAATACAGAGATGCTGATGTCTGAGCTGAGTCCTGAAGACCAGAGAGTAAGTACAGCCCCGACTTACACAGGGGGAAAAATCTCACTCGTTGAAATGTAGAATTATTTGACCCTGAGAGCTGATGAATAAGGGAAGCTTTGGTGATATACACCAACTGGGGGTAGGGGAGAGTTGCTATGAAAACCATATTGAATGTAGGCACGAGACCTGGGTTTCAATCCTCACTGCTGTTCTGCAGTCCTGTTTCATCTGCTGCACTTCAGTCCTGTCCTTATCCTCAGTACCTCTGGGTACCTCTGTCTTTCCCCTACCCTCCATAGCATATGAAGTCAATGAAAAATAATGGTTTTATTGCTCATAAATGCTTACATCCACTATTCTTGTCAAATAAGAACTATTCAGCATCTCCACAGCTACAATTCCTTCCTTCTTGTTTATATATTGTTACTTTTTTTTTAGAGATGAGGTCTCACTCTGTCACCCAGGCTGGAGTGCAGTGTTGTGATCATAGCTCACTGCAGCCTTGAACTGCTGGGCTCAAGCCATCCTCTCACCACAGCCTCCCAAGTAGAAGGGACTATAGGCACAGGCTACCATGCCTGTTTTGGGGGGTCTTTTTAGTTTGTTTGTTTTGAGACAGGGGTCTCATATGTTGCTCAGGTTGGTTTTCAACTCCTGAGCTCAAGGGATCTTTCTACCTCTGTGTCCCAAGTAGCTGGAATTATAGGCAGGAGCCACCATGCCTGCTCTTGACTCTATAAAACTAATCCTATGCACTATTTCATCTGAGACTTCCCTCCTACACTGCCAATCTTCCTCCCTACAATATTTTTCTTCAACAATTCAGACTTTCATTTCTCAAGACAGGCTTTCAGTTTAATTTCTTAATATCAAGACCATTAATTTCTTTAGCTTATTGGCAGTCACCAGATTTAATCTTTGCATATTCTGAAATTCACAAATATAGAAAACTTTTGTACTCTGTACCTGATCCTAGCTCTGTATTCTCAAAGGGTTATGTGTTTGCCAGAGTATGTCCTTGTGCTATTACTAAAGTTATCAAACAAATGTTAAAGTTTTCACTCTCCTGACATTTTCCACTTCACATTAAGAAGTAAATACAAGCTAGCTTTTCCTACCGGCCAGGGATTTCATGTCTCATATCAGCTTCATGGAGCATGATTCAAAATCAAGCCCTAGAATTATCATATGCCATGGAACTTAAGTGTTATTTAAAATGTCAAACACCATATATGTTATGTTAAGTGAGCCAGATGAGATTCAGAAGGATATTTTATCTGAAATCATTTGCTGAGCACTTCTCAAAATGACGTGCAGTACAGCTGTTCAGAAATGTCTGCATACTCTTTATAGTCACAATTCTTGTAGCTCTAGTACTTGAAATATGCGGATGATGATTAACAAGCTTACAAAAACAAAAAGAAAGCAATTTTTAAATTAGCTTCTAATTTTATGTAGGATTATCCGTATTGTAATTTTTCATGTAATTTACCCATGTGAATAATTCAAAAAGAAAGGACCTTAGTTTCATTTTTGACATTTTACTACTTCAACTTAAAATAATTAAAAATTTTGTGGAAAAAAAGAATCAAAGCTTTAGTGGATTTAAAATATGCTCTCAAAATATCTTTGCAAAACTAACAAACCTAAAGGTAATTGCCAAATTCTGATTTGGCTCAGAATTCAGTTCAATTTGCCACATGGAATCAAATTCTGAACTAGGACTTTGTCGAAATCTAACTTAGAAATGTGAAAACAGCACAAAAATAAAAGCTTCTGTTTATACAGATAAATAAATGATACTTAGTAATATTGTGAACAATATATCCAAATGAAGTCATAATGAAATTACTTTCAAAAAGCAATTCAGCTTGGGACGAGTCTATGAAGCTCTCTGGACCTTGTTAAATTCATCTGATCCCTTTGTTAATATTCCAAATTCCATAAAGAATTTGCAATATTACAAGTAATAAAAGAACAAGATACAAATAAAATACAAAACCAGGGAAAATATGAATCAGAATATGAAGTCATAGCTTTGATAGAAAATACAGTTTTGAGTATTCATCGTCCCAAAAGAGAAAATATACCAATGCTCCAAAAAAAGTAAATATTTTCTTACCATTTAACTCAAAAAGAATTATTTATGAAGGAATTCCTATAATGGCAATAGACATAATGGATACTATCTCTAAATGCATTAATAACTTACTAAAAAGTTATTTCTTGTCATGTTTCTCCATGAAATTTGAGAGGACAAACCAAAAGCAATATGGATAATGACTTAGCAAAGGGCTCATTAAGTAAATGTTTATTGAATACCCAGAATGTTAAATAGGGATATTAATATTCAATTATTTCCTTCCCAGATCTAAGATGATTTTCTGTGATTAATAAATACAAATATTATATGCATATAAAGGAGTCAGAATTAAGTAGCCCTAGAGAATTACTAAATCTTTAAGATGTCAAATTCAATTACATTCTTTAGAAGTTTAGTATTTCCTAGAAGCTAATTAGACTCTGGAGGAGAGATGTAAGATATGTGAATCCCAAGAGATTCTCAGAAAATAATGTAGCCATTTTAAGGTCAATAAATGACTTTTAGTGGAGATCAGCTTTCTGGTTTTGACAATTTATGCTTTTTATTTGGTGTAATCTAAGCCTCCATTAAAGAGTAGCTGTCTGGAGAAAAAAAAACAAAAAAAAAGTCTACTTTTGTTATATTTATACAAGTTAAAAAAGGTCAAATAACAAGAAATTGCTGTTTAATCAAAAAGACACATTTTGGCTATTAAAATTAAAATTTAACTTGACTGAAATTCTATAATTCATTCATGTGTTCAGCAAGTATTTACTGAATGCCTACTTTGTGCCAGCTATTGTTATAGGAATAGTACTATGTGAATGAAGACTTTTTGCTATTAAAATCCTTGCTAGCGAGGACTCACTGTAAGTTTAAATCAGCTAAGACTAATCAGGCAATTTTTCCTTGCACATGAGAGAAACTCTTTATTAATAACAGCTTTTTAATAGACAACAAGAGTGCTACATATTCAGGAGAGAGACCTGTGTCCAGTGGGGAGGACTGAAGCACCATAAACAAACCCTCTACTTGCTAAGATTTATTAAATTTGGAAACTTCTATATGATAACACAAGTTCATTTTTTAGGCCAGTCTCTCCAAATACACCAAAATCAAAATCTAGGAAACCAAATCTACCCAGTGATGCAATCTTTTATCTGACATTATTTCAACAAGCTAAAACCCAAACCTTCCAAGAAGTACCTAATACTTCAAATATCACAATTTTCTTGACACTCTTTCTACTGATTAATAATTTTTATTCCAAGTTCCTTACATCAAACCAAAAATTTTTCAATATTTGAAGCTCATTTCCTCCTTCTCTTTCACCAATTTAGCTCTTTTTAGCCATAGGCTGGATGGCTTAAGAATGAACCCACCGCCTTGAGTCACTTCTCTTTTCTTTCACCACTATCCTCTAACAAGGATAGAAGTAAATATAAGTAATACATCATGACTCACTTGGCTTCATTCCAGGGAGTGAAGGTTGGTTCAACATACACAAATCCATAAATGTTATTCACCACATTAAAAAAACCATATGATTCTCTCAGCAGGTGCATAAACAACATTTTACAAAATACACCATCCTTTTCTGATAACAACACTTAGGAAAATAAGCATAGCTTAAACTAATAGAAGTCATCTGCGACAAACCCAAAGCCAGTATCATTCTGAATGGAGAAATACTGAAAATATTTTCACTTAGAACCAGAACCAGACAAGGATGCCCACTATCATCACTACTATTCAGCATAGTGCTAGAAGTTGTAGCCAATGCAATCAAGCAAGAGCATGATATCAAAGGTGTCCAAATGAGGACTGAGGAGGTCAAATTTTCACTTTGCTGATGAAATAATCGTATACTTAGAAAATCCAAGACTCAACCATGAAACTCCTGGAAGTGATCAAGAAATGCAGTATATATAATTGCAATATAAAAGCAATGTTCACAAATCAGTAACCTTCATATATGTCAACAATAGTCAAGCTGAGAATCTAATCAAAGAAACAATTCCCTTCACAGTAGTAGCATCAAAAAAAATGAAATACCTTGGAATATACCTAACAAACTATGTGAAGGATTCCAACAGAGAGAACTATGAAACCCTGAGAAAAGAAGACATTAACCAATACAAGGATATACCATGGTCGTGGTTGAGAAGAATTAGTATCATGAAACTGTCTGTGCTACCCAAAGTGAGCTACAGATTTAATGCAGTTCTCATTAAAACACCACCATCACACTTTGAAGAACGAGAAAAAATAGTTCAACTTGTATGAAACCAGAAAAAAAAAAAAAACAGAATAGCCAACACAATTCTACAAAATAAAAAGACTTCAGATTATACTACAAGTGCCGCGACCACATAAATGATCACACGGGACACAGATGGTGTATACAGCTATAAGAGGTCATAGGTGCAGGAAAACAATATAAACAGAGACCTAACTCTATGGAAAAGAACAGAAAACCTAAAGATGAAACAAGACTCATATCGCCATCTGCTCTTTGATAAACCAAACAAAAGCATACACTGGTGGAAAAAAAAAATCCCTTCTTAATAAATGGTGCTGCAAAAGACTGAAACAGGATCTGTACCTGTCATCACTTACAAAAATTAAAAATTTTTCACACTGTAAAAAAGACTTAAAGACACACAATGATTAAAAACTCTAAAAGTGTGAGAAAAACTCTTTACAGTATCAGCCGTGGGCAAGAATTTATGAACATGTTACTGGCAATTGCAGCAACAACAAAAACAAATAAAAAGCTGATCAAGTTAAGATTCTGCACAGCTAAGGACACAAACAACAAAGCAAATAGACAGCCTTCAGAATTGAAGAAGGTATTCACATGTTCCAAACCTGACAAAGGGCTAATAACCAGAATCTACAAATGAATCAGTAAGAGTAAAAAACCGTATTACTCATTAGGTAAGGGACATGAACAGTATCTTTTCCCAGAAAGACAAATGGCAAAAAAACACATGAAAAAATGCTCATCATTCCTAATTATCAGAGAAATGCAAATCAAAACCCCTTTGACAGAACACCTAACCCCAGTGAGAATGGCCCACAGCGCAGGTCCTGAAGCTGGAGATGCTGCTGGGGTGAGTGTGGAAAGAGGGGTACCCTTATGCACTGTTGATAGAAGGGCAAACTAATACAGCCTTTTTGGAAAGAAGTATGGAGAATCCTCAAAGAGCTGAATGTAGATCTTCCATTTGATCTTGCAATCATATTACTAAGTATCTACCCAGAAGAAAAAAATTATCATAAGAACACTGCACTTGAATGTTTATAGCAGCTCAATTCACAACTGCAAACATGTGGAAACAACCCAACTGCCTATCAACGCATTAACGGATTAATAACTGTAGTATACGTATGCCATGGAGTACTGTTCAGCCATAAAAAGATGAACACTTTGCATCTTTTGTATTTACCTTGATGGATTTGGAGAACATTCTCCAAGTAAAAGCATCTCAAGAATGGAAAATAAGCATTTCATGTACTCAATTACTAATTTGAACAACCACAGGTCCACAGCAGAGAAAAACACAGTTAAATTCAAGAGGAAGGAGGGAAAGGGAAGAGAGTTCAGAAAGTTCCCATAGAATGGCTACAATGTAGTGGTATGTGGACTCTTCCTGGGGAAAGGAGAGAACACAACTCACATTTTACCTTATACATTCAAAAATGTAATCTAAGCATATGTACCCTCATATTAATTCACTAACCTATTCCCTAAGGCTTTGCTTCCCAAAGCTTCCTACAATCTGCATAATGAAGTGGCAATACTATAGGAAAGGATGCCAGGCCAAGGGTGCAATACCAAAACTTAAAGAGAAAAGAGACACATGCATCATTTTTGTTTTGGTCACTAATGTATTATTCTAACACTTTAAAAAATAATTACTTATTTACTTAAAAAAAATAGTACATCAAGCCAACCATAAGCTTTCACCAGACTAAGTAATACCAGTTTCTTTAAATTTTCCTCACAAGACTTCCTAAATGTCAAATGTTTGGGTTGCTTCATATTTAAATATTCCTATGTAAATGGAAATCTATATTATCAGTATCTTTGAAATAATAGTTCAAATAATTTCTCCTTTAGAGAGGTCTTATTTATGTCTCCCCAAAAGGTCACTCACTAATTTATGAGAGAAACTTTATCAGGTGGACAAAGCGACTGTCCAGCAGCACAATTCTGGTCAGCCATAACCTCTGTTGCCTTTCAGGTATTCAACTTTGATGTGCGCCAGCTGAACTGGTTAGAATACATTGAAAATTACGTTTTAGGAATTAAAAAGTACTTACTGAAAGAAGATATGGCTGGGATCCCACAAGCAAGGCAACACTTAAAAAGGTAAGTATAATCAGTCAGTCAGTATTCAACACGCTACCATGTAATCTGATTTTATTCCAGACATAAAATTTGAGCAGAAGAGAAACTAACATTTCCTGAGCATTAACTCATCACCAGTCCTCTGTACTACGCCTCCTATGCCTTGTAATATACTGTTTCATTTAGATTCACCCCATTTCTAGAAGCAAGTATTATTCTTGTTGTCCCATTTTTATCAAACAGGTATTTAGGCTCAACCACAGCAAGTTAATTTGCCCAGGTAACACACAGTAAGTATGGGAGCCAGATTTGAATCCATGTTCCTCTTTCCTCTTGAATACCCTCTTCACTTTAATCATGTGATATTAGGAATACCCAGTAGACAGGAGACCTGATTGTGATATTTAACCTGGGAAAACCACTTGCTTACCATCTAGCTCCTTCAGCTTCTTTACATTGGTTTCAACCACAATCCTTGAAGTTCAAAGAATTGTAGCACTCTGGTATAACTGTGGTAGAGGTAGAGGGTTTGTAGTACAGAGATAATAGGGATGGAAACATGGATTGCAAACAGGAACGGAAGAACTTTGAATTAAAAGCCATGGACTTTAGAATCTACCATCTAGTGGTAGATCCAGTGAAGATTTGTGATGTGGTAGTATGACCAAAGCATATTTAAGAAAGATTATGTAAGTCATGCTTGTAAATAGCTCTGAGTAGAAAGAGGTAAGTGAGACAAATTAGGGAAATATGGTGGGAATCTGACTAGTCAGTAAGATAATGGAAATGAAAGATACAAAAACCAAAGGTCCTCAAGTTATGCCACCTTATCTTATGAGCAATTCATAAATATTTGCTGGTCACAGCCAAGAAAAGACATGTTTAGCTTCAAATCATGTAGTTGGGTATCTGGTAGTTTTAACTTTGGTTATGTATGTCTGTTCCCCAGGCTCCGAAATATTCACTACCTCTTTAATACTGCACTCTTCCTTATCGCCTGGCGCCTTCTAATTGCAAGATCTCAGATGGCTCGGAATGTCTGGTTCTTCATCGTGAGCTTCTGTTATAAATTCCTTTCCTACTTTAGGGCATCCAGCACACTCAAGGTCTGAGAACATTTGGCAATCACCTTTTATCTGGAACCTCTCAGATACCTCGAAAACAGCAAACTGGTTCTCAAGACTAGGAATTAACAAGGAATATGCCCAAGCTATCACATGGGCTATTACATATTCTTCCCCATTCCTTAACAATATATTCTTATTTCAGCAAGAGGAGAGTCATAACCTACCCTATAACTACGAATATTTTAGGAAGACATTTCCAACTTGTTTCCTGAAATCCTATTCTATGCTCTTGTATATTAAACATGGAAAGTGCTCCCACGGTCTCATATTTAGTTTTCTTTTTTCCTTGAGATGATTAATTTAGACTCAATAAACATGGAAGAACACATGGCAGAAGGTGGAATAAGCTAGAGACAGTACTGACCTTGAAACCACTCTGGGGTATGCAAAGGGAAGATTCAAAGTCAAGATGAGTAGAGAAGGAATGACCTCATTCTCCTTACCAATGCTGTGGGAGAAATACTTCCCCTGAAAAATGGAAATGTGTCTCCCACTTTCCATGCCACACCTTGGAGTCCTTGTTGAAAAGTGGGGAAAACAGGCTCTTAATGCTTTTTTCTTTTCTATTTTCTTTGTACCTATAACCACTTTCTAAACCTAAAAAGGAACAAGCAGCATAAATAAGTATGAATAGATGAAGAGCTAAGCATATTTGCCTTGGAGAATCTGATAATCTGAATTTGACAACAATTATTTCTAAATACTTTTAATCCCCAATTTTCCTCATAGAGTTTCTTTCTTGTCCATTGACGGTGTCAAACTTCTTATATTTAAGCTATTTTTCACTCAGGCCTCAATTAGAGCAGCTAACAGGGCAGGGGGCAGGGGCATCTTAGACTACAATTACATAAACTCACAATCATCTGTTCTTTGCCATTGAGGAAACAAAATTTCAAATAAAATTTTAAATTCTAATTTTGGTTGTCTTGCATAAAGTAGGGAAGATTACTCTTCTGTGATCACCAGAGGATTTACTACTATCTTGATCATTCCAATTGCATAGTAACTGTACAATGTACAGCAGAAAAGTGAACAGACTATCAAATTTAGAAAGGTATCATTTTTTGCTTAAAAATACTTTATATATAATGCAAATTAGTAAAAACTACATATATTCTCAAATTCCTGTACTAATAACTTTTGTCCCAACTTTCCTCATGTTTGAGATGAGTGCTAAGCATTATTAACACCACTTCCTGCTAAACACATGGAATATTATTCAAATGTAGTATCTGGGACCAGGCAACTAAAAAGTAATAATCACCACACAACTACTTGAAAATTACACAGACATAAAAAGGCAACAAAGAATGGCAGTTATATTTATGCTCACTTGCTGGAATAACTGGCAGTATTCAGAAAGGCACACTCAGGTTGTTTAAGTGTACAAGGCCTTAGGGCTCTATCTAGCCCCATACTACTTCAGATGACCCTGAGCTCCATAAAGGGAACTCCTCTTCTGGGCAGTATTTCTCAGTCTCATCTAAATTCTGGGAACTACTTGCCAGGGCACACAGCCCAGGTATGAAACAAAGCTCCTGGTGATCCTTAGCTTGAGACATCTATGTGATACTTTGGAATTACATCAATTAAGATACAAACTCTATGATAAACAAACATGAAATCAAGATATAATCCAGTGAAACTGGATTAAAACATAATAGCACTAAGAATACACTATCTTTTGATTGTATGTTTCACTAATAACTCTACTATTCAAATATTCACATTTTGACTTTTGATTAAATAAAATTTTAAATTAAACTCCTCCCTCTCTTCTAGTGTTGTGTCTTTAACTGTTGGATACTGTATTAAACCTTGTGCTACCGCTTCCCCACCAAAAAGGAATTAATCTTCCAAAGAGCTCTTTTCTACCAAATGACAGGAGTAATTAGATGAATATAAATTAAAATATAGGTGTCACTTTTTCTGACACCATTAACAGGGTTACATTTACACAAGAATTCTCTGACCTGTGACATCAGAGAAATGACACCAAGTTCTGTTGTGATGATAAAGCAGTAAAAGTAGACATCTTATGAAAATCCCTAGTATATAACTATTTCACATCAAGAAAAATCAATAATTAGTTGAATGCCTAATATATGTAAAGCAATGGGAAAGAATCTTCTATCTACTTAGATAGGAAGAGGCAGGAAAATACAAAAAAAAAAGTACCTATGTTTTAAAAAGAAGTTTTAGTAATTCCACTATTCTGCACTCACAGGAAATAGTATCAGGTATTACAGAGTTGGAAACAGTTACTGCCTGAGCCAATGAATACTAGAAAAAGTTGAGGCAAGTGGGTACACAACTCAGAAAAACACCTCACCATTTTATACTAACCTAACATCATTACCGCTATTTAACACCTCATTTAAATAACTAATTAGTATCTCAAGGTAGACTGGGTTCATAATACCCAAATGTTCTCACAATGAACAAAAAAAATTAAAGATCAGCCTAAATTTTCCAAAAATAACAATAATCCTTAAAGTTCACAGGGCTGTGTAAATTTCTACATGGCTAGGGTTTTTGGAACTGCTATTCTAATAATAATGTCTGGGAACATCATAGTATCCCATGTGCCCAGGCAGAGGTCTGGAAAAATGCTCACTGCCTAGATTACTTTTATAAAATTAGTTTTTAAAAAATTTACCAAAATAAGACTTGCAATTGTTGGTTTTAAGATGTAACTGGTTTGAAAGAGAGTAGTGCCCGGAAGTACAGATATTGCCTTGGTAAACAAATCTTAACTGAAACTGAATTGATATAGAAACATCTCTTCTATAAAGGTAAAAAAATGCACCAAATTGATTAATTCAACTATTTGAAAACAATACAAAGAACTTTCAAACATTATTATACAAGCTGTTGCTAAAAATCTACTTTAGCATATAGCTTTCCTTAATGCACACTTTCACCCATGCCTTCTGAGTAGTTTTATTTTAAATTACATTTGAAAAGCATAAACAAATTATGATATTTAGAAGAATTAACCTAATTTCTTTTGTTAAACATTTGATATTATTTGGAGTTGTCCAAAAAGTTTAAATGAGTCACTGATTGCAATGTGGTTTGTATTCAAATTTGTTTATAGGTTTAAAGACTTAGTTGAGCTATTCAATTTTGTCACTTTCATCTTTAATGTTAAAGTATAAAATAAAGCCAATCTCGTATAGTAATTTAGCGCCATCTGGAGGGAAAGTAAATGTAACCAAGTGGTATTTAAAGTTTCGTGTAGTTTTCTTATAAGGAAAAAAAATTTAAATGTGGGAAATTGAGGCAAATTTGAGGATTCATGATCTTTTCTCCTAGGACAAGAAAATGTTTTATAGCTTCTCACTTTGAGTACAAATGTTTGTGGTTGAGACACTAAATGTTTTGTTATTTTCTCTCCTAAAATTAAAAAACTAAAAAGAAAACCAAAAATCTCAGAGCAGTTTATTGTCTCCTATCTACCTACCTATCTACGTATCTATTTAGAGATGAGGTCTCATTGTCACTCAGGTTGGGAGTGCAGTGGGCCCACCTGCAGCCTTGAACTCCTGCAATCAAGTGATCCTCCCACCTTAGGCTCTCTAAGAAGCTGTGACTACAGGAGCACACCACCAGTTATTTTTTAAAATGTTTCTTGGTAGAGATAAGGCTCACTATGTTACCGAGGTTGGTCTTCAACTTCAGGCCTCAAGCAATCCTCCTGCCTTGACCTCCCAAAGTGCTGGGATTACAGACATGAACCACCACACTTGGCCATATTTTCTACTGTTAAATGTAAAGCAATTTCATGACTGAAGAAATATTCCAAAATGGGGGAAGAACTATGCTTTGACTATATCATCACAATAATAAGATACTCAGATATTGACTCAGGCATTCATAAAGTCATAAACAAATGGCAACCTTTCAGTGTTGATAGTGTCGAAAGGGGTGAATCACCTTTGGCTTGCTGAAGGTTTATAGAGCTCAGAACAGAAGTGGAAGTGGAAGAATTAAAAAGCATGTGGAGATTTTCAAGGTCCTATGTCTCAGGTTTAAATAAATTTTAAACAATAGGAATCTTGAACTCAAGCAGAAATTGAATTTTGAAGCAGTGGAGTTGCGTATTAATTCACTTTTTGGTACTTAATTAGTAACCCAAGACATAAAAAGATAGAAGCTTTTAGTTATTCCTTTATGAATACCAAAATTAATACTACTGATAGCAAATTTCATTTGCATTAGTAAATTACAAAATTGTATAGTATAATAAAATGTATATGAGAAAAATGTGATATTAATCATCTAAGTTGAAAATTAGAAGTAATTTTGTATTATTGACTAACATGGGGTAAAGCTTGTCCTAATCTTAAGTATAGAAATACCGCAGCAGTGACTTATTCATGTAAATGTTTAATCTTCTTTGTAGGTCAATGTATGTATGTAAGTGTAGTTTTTTTAAAAATCCATTTCATATAATGTGAGCTCTTAGATTATCAAATAAGTAGTCTAGTATTACATTATAACCTAATAAAATGAAAAAGAGAATTGGCGGAGACACCTCCAGGCACAAAGAAAGTTGCATAGTAGTTAAGTCAGTAAAGTGGTCTCTGCGATGGAAAAGAAACACTTGGTCCATGACCCCTAGCACATCCTAATGTGCAAGTATACGTTATCAACCAAAGGGCCAGACAGAATAGTTATTGGCAAAAATTTAACCCTATTTGAAGTTTCAGATGGAATCCTTTCCTAACTTCTACAATGGAAATCAATGGCAAAGCAAAATTTTGCTTTAAAGGAATTCCTTTTATAGTCAATTTTAATGGGACAGATTTCTTTAAAAGTTTAATGTGGTAATTGGAAAACATGGAAATAATTAAAAATCATGTATAAGTATCAAAATAATTTTTGGAATCTTCTTAAAAGCTACTTAACTCTTATAATCCCAACTGAAAGGAATCTTAAATCAATATTGTTTTTCTGATATATTAAAAATACCCTGAAACTCAACTGAATTTTCTTACAAGCAAGCTTATTTAGAGGACCAGCATTCATTCTAAAATACCTAAAATTCTAAATCTCACCAATTAAAATTCCTATTGAGAGATGTTCTGTTATTCCTAGTCCAACTTTGTTAGATATAATATCTGAAGAAAAGAAATCAAAACCCAGAGAAAGCTCATTATTTGGAATTTTCTGGATTCAAAATATTTCAAACCATGTTATTAATATATATTAATATAATAATTAATCATTTACATTGTCAGTTAATTTCATGGCTCTTAATGATACTGTGTATTTTAAACAAAGATGCTTCTGTTATTCTCTGCAAAATACCATTCTTCACAAACTTTACCACAAAGTAGTCTTGTCACCATTTTTCCACTCCATTATATTGTCTATCCTGTTTTTAAGACACCATTTTATCTTTTGTTTGTTTGTTTGAGAAAGAGACTCCATCTGTTGCCCTGGCTGGAGTGCCCTGGTATCATAGCTGACAGCAACCACAAACTCCTTGGGTTCAGGTGAGCCTCACAAGCAACTGGGATTACAGGCACCGACCACAACACCCACCTAATTTTTCTATTTTTACTAGAGAGAGGGTCTCGCTCTTGCTCAGCCTAGTCTTGAACTCCTGAGCTCAAGCAATCCACCTGCCTGAGCCTCCCAGAGTGCTAAGATTGTAGGCGTGAGCCACCACACCTGGCCTACCACTTTGTTTTTTTAAATCCACTTGAAAAACTGCAATTTTGACAACTCATCTTCTAAAACCACCATTTTAAACCTAGTCTTTCGGTCTTATTACTTACCTGGAATTTTGTTTTCTTATCTCCATAAATTTTTCTACTGTTACTAAGTATTACAAAAGGAAAACTGATGTTGGCACACGTATTCGAAATATAGTTTTTAATGGCACCTGGTAGCTCCCTCTCGTTATTTGTAATCTTTTATATTCTGGAGATTTAAAACCAACCCATAAATAGTAAGAAAGAACAACACAATTTAACACAAAATCAGTTGCATTCAGGACACCCTCAATGCAGATACTTCTTTCAT